>JXCR01002366.1:110866-133032 GCA_002079205.1 Phalaenopsis hybrid cultivar
CTCTCTTCCCCCTTCTTCGGTGCTCTGTTTCCTTTCGATTTTCCCTCTGCCGAGCCTTTGAGCTTGCCTCTGATGGATGATACAGCATACTAGCTCGTTTTATTTGGATATATTTTCTTAAGATATTCACTTCAAGTGCATTTGGAAATGAAAATGTGAGCATGTGTTAAAACTAGACTTTGTTACTTACTTAAATTAGGGAGACTATGGCATCCTTATGATTATTGTGGCATGTTTATGTTGGAAGCATTTAGGGAGTTAAGGCAAGAATTTGAAGTGATTTTTGCTCCTCTTGCAAGCAGGTTGGGATTTCGGCTTTAGCATCTTATGACTAGTTCTTGCTTAAGATGAATGCTAGGGAGTTCGTTTTACTTCTTATACATATGTGGGGGCTCGGTTATGGCTTNTATCAAAATAATTCTAAAAAAGCAAATTAAAATCAGAAAAATATAAAATAAATTTTTCTGGGTTCTCTGACCTTAGAGTGATTTTCCAAAAATATAAAACATATTTTTCAAAATATAAAATATTTTATTTTTATTAAACTCCCCAAGACTTCAATTAATTTTGATAAATCACATGAACTTCAAAATTTCATGAAATTTTGGCCAAATGACTTTCTGGCCTAGGGCTAGCTCATATAAAAATTTCAAGTGATTAGGAGTTGTCTTGATCATTTTTTGGAATTTTCCTTAAAAATGCATATTTTTGCATAAAAATAATTATATGAATTAAATTAACTTTTTGAAATTTTCTTTGAAGATGCATATTTATGCATAAAAATAATTATATGAATTAAATTAAAATGTGAAAATTCACATTTCTCCTCTGATGTCTTAATTGACCTATTAGTAGGGTTACATAAAAATTTCAAAGTCATTTGTGAAAATGCATATTTTTGCATAAAAATAATTATATGAATTAAATTAAATTGTGAAAATTCACATTGCTTCCTCTGATGTCTTAATTGACTTATCAATAAGGTTATATAAAAATTTCAAAGTCATTTGACTTAAATTGTATTTTTGAATAAAATAATTATATGAATTAAATTAAATTGTGAAAATTCACATTATCTCCTCCTCTCACATTTTGCATAAAAATAATTATATGAATTAAATTAAATTGTGAAAATTCACATTTTCCTATGATGTCTTAATTGACCTATTAGTAGGGTTACATAAAAAAATTCAAAGTCATTTGGCTTAAATTTGACACTCAATTGACCTATCAGTAGGGTTACATAAAAATCTCAAAGTTATGTGGCTTAGATTAGACAAATTATGAAACTTTGGACCCTTAGGGGCAAAATTATAATTTTGAATATTTTGGCCTTAATGAATATTTAGGCTAGAAATGGGTAATTTCTTATATTAATTAACTCATTTGATGATTTGCAATAAAAAATGGGCTTATATGGTAGAAACTCACTTCACTTTGCCAAATTACAAGATAAATGAATAATTCCCATAATTATCAAAATTTTGGAAATTTCATTAGAATAAGATGACTTTTGAATTTAGGGGTATAACTTTGGAAATCAATAATTTCATACCCTTATTTGATAATCAAAATGATGTTTAAATGATCTTGATAATGATCACTTAAATCTTTTCAAAATCAATACACACACTTAATACATTCACTTAAGTCTTAAGGACTTATTGGTGAACTTAAGTGGAAATCCACTTATTAAAAGAGGATTAGAAAAATTAACATAATCAAACTCTTTTAACTAAAATTTGGCTAAGTGTTCTTAATAACACTAATTTGTCTCTTAAAGGGTCTTCACCCACATAATTTTCAAATTAAAAGGTAAATGACATTTACCTTATTCTTGCCTAAAGGGTCTTCACCAACATAATCTTCAAATTAAAAGACAAATGACATTCACCCTATTCTTAGGGGATTTGGCCCCTAAGGGATCTTTACCTACATAATTTTCAAATTAAAAGAAAATGACATTTACCTTATTCTTGGGAATTTATGAAGACATCAATGTTCACTGAGCATCAGATTGTTCCTAGGATGAATTATTAAGCAACATAATATCAAGGCTTTTACCAGACATTAATCTGGTGAATACCTTAGGGATCTACTAAATTTAATATGTTTCGTTTAATAATATTATCCTTAAAACTTAAGGAATTTCAATACATAACCTATTAAACTTAATATGTAGACCTGCTCCCTACTCTTAACCTGGTGAATACCTTAGGGATCTATTAAACTTAGTATGTTTTACTCTGCTCCCTACTCTTAACCTGGTGAATACCTTAGGAATCTATTAAACTTAATATGTTTCGCTTAATGATATTATCCTTAAAACTTAAAATACCTTAGTGATCTATTAAACTTAATATGTTTTACTTAATAATATTATCCTTAAAATTTAAGGACCCCAACCCAAGGCCTTTTACCAGACGTTAAGAAGGTTGCATGGACCTGTTCCCTGCTCTTAACCTGATAAATATCTTACCAGACATAAAGAAGGTTGCATGGACCTGCTCCCTACTCTTAATCTGGTGAATACCTTAGGGATCTACTAAATTTAATATGTTTCGTTTAATAATATTATCCTTAAAACTTAAGGAATTTCAATACATAACCTATTAAACTTAATATGTAGACCTGCTCCCTACTCTTAACCTGGTGAATACCTTAGGGATCTATTAAACTTAGTATGTTTTACTCTGCTCCCTACTCTTAACCTGGTGAATACCTTAGGAATCTATTAAACTTAATATGTTTCGCTTAATGATATTATCCTTAAAACTTAGACATAATAAAGTTTAAATGAATCCAAGGCTTTTTACCAGACATAAAGAAGGTTGCATGGACCACTCCCTACTCTTAAACTGGTGAATACCTTAGGGATCTATTAAACTTAATATGTTTTACTTGATAAATAATAAAGTTTAAATGAACCCAAGGCTTTTTACCAGACATTAAGAAGGTTGCATGGACCTGTTCCCTACTCTTAACCTGGGTAAATAGTTAGGGATCTATTAAACTTAATATGTTTTACTTAATAATCTAATCTTAATCTGGTGAATACCTTAAGGATCTATTAAATTTAATATGTTTCGCTTAATAATATTACTCTTAACCTGGTGAATACCTTAGGGATCTATTAAACTTAATATGTTTTACTTAATAGTATTTTCTTAATGTGGTGAATACCTTAGGGATCTATTAAATTTAATATGTTTCGCTTAATAATATTATTCTAGTGAATACCTTAGGGATCTTTTAAACTTAATATGTTTTACTTAATAATATTATCCTTAAGAACTCAAGGCTTTTACCAGACATTAAGATGGTACATGTTCCCTACTCTTAACCTGGGTAAATAACCTTTTACCAGACATTAAGAATGTTACATGGATAACGTAATAAAGTTTAAATGAACCCAAGGCTTTTTACCAGATATTAAGAATGTTGTATGAACTAGGATGAATTATTAAGCAACATAATAAAGTTTAAATGGACTCAAGGCTTTTACCAGACATTAATCTGGTGAATACCTTAGGGATCTACTAAATTTAATATGTTTCGTTTAATAATATTATCCTTAAAACTTAAGGAATTTCAATACATAACCTATTAAACTTAATATGTAGACCTGCTCCCTACTCTTAACCTGGTGAATACCTTAGGGATCTATTAAACTTAGTATGTTTTACTCTGCTCCCTACTCTTAACCTGGTGAATACCTTAGGAATCTATTAAACTTAATATGTTTCGCTTAATGATATTATCCTTAAAACTTAGACATAATAAAGTTTAAATGAATCCAAGGCTTTTTACCAGACATAAAGAAGGTTGCATGGACCACTCCCTACTCTTAAACTGGTGAATACCTTAGGGATCTATTAAACTTAATATGTTTTACTTGATAAATAATAAAGTTTAAATGAACCCAAGGCTTTTTACCAGACATTAAGAAGGTTGCATGGACCTGTTCCCTACTCTTAACCTGGATAAATACCTTAGGGATCTATTAAATTTAATATGTTTTACTTAATAATATTATCCTTAAAATTTCAAGGCTTTTACCAGATATTAAGAAGATTGCATGGACCTGCTCCCTACTCTTAGCCTGGTGAATACCTTAGGGATCTCTTAAACTTAATACATGTTCCCTACTCTTAACCTGGGTAAATAACCTTTTACCAGACATTAAGAATGTTACATGGATAACGTAATAAAGTTTAAATGAACCCAAGGCTTTTTACCAGATATTAAGAATGTTGTATGAACCTGTAATAAAGATTAAAAGAACCCAAGACTTTTTACCAGATATTAAGAAGGTTGCATTGACCTGCAAATACCTTAGTGATCTATTAAACTTAATATGTTTTACTTAATAATATTATCCTTAAAATTTAAGGACCCCAACCCAAGGCCTTTTACCAGACGTTAAGAAGGTTGCATGGACCTGTTCCCTGCTCTTAACCTGATAAATATCTTACCAGACATAAAGAAGGTTGCATGGACCTGCTCCCTACTCTTAATCTGGTGAATACCTTAGGGATCTACTAAATTTAATATGTTTCGTTTAATAATATTATCCTTAAAACTTAAGGAATTTCAATACATAACCTATTAAACTTAATATGTAGACCTGCTCCCTACTCTTAACCTGGTGAATACCTTAGGGATCTATTAAACTTAGTATGTTTTACTCTGCTCCCTACTCTTAACCTGGTGAATACCTTAGGAATCTATTAAACTTAATATGTTTCGCTTAATGATATTATCCTTAAAACTTAGACATAATAAAGTTTAAATGAATCCAAGGCTTTTTACCAGACATAAAGAAGGTTGCATGGACCACTCCCTACTCTTAAACTGGTGAATACCTTAGGGATCTATTAAACTTAATATGTTTTACTTGATAAGAATTAATAATATTATCCTTAAAATTTAAGGACTCCCAATACACAACATAGAGTTAGGAAAGTGCTTAATAATATTATCTTTAAAATTTAAGGACCCCCAACACACAACATACAGTTATGAAGGTTTCCAAAACTTTACTTTTCCAACTCTATATACATAAATGCTCTGACATGCATTTTGAGTTTCAGGTGGTGGAAACGAGAAGACGTCAGGTACATTTTTATAGTTTACTGAGTTTTACGGTCTTTCTTGTACTTTTCTACTACTTTTTAGCTATATATACATAAATGCTCTGACATGCATTTTGAGTTTCAGGTGGTGGAACGAGAAGACTCTAGGTACACTTTTACAATTTTTCAGCGTTGTTTTTCTTGTACTTTCGTACTGTACTTTTATACCTTTACACTTTTACAGTTTACAGCGTTTTACAGTCTTTCTTGTACTTTTCTACTGCTTTTTTTTTCTGCCATTTTACTGCATAAAAAATACTTGCATGTTAAAAAACAAAACAAAATCAAAACCAAAACCAAAAACAAAATTTCAAATAAAAATACTTCACAACATTTCAAAATATAAGACAACTCAAAACTTAATCACAAACATCACACAAAATACAACTTCAACTAAATTAAAACGTCTCTATTGGAAGATCGGGAACCCCTCGGAGGAGATAACCTACGGTTACTAATGAGGCTTCCCACGGTCTAAATGAAATTACGGAACTTATTAAGTTGAGTTTAGTAAATTCATTTGGACTAAGTGATTCCATTAGAAAATAGTGGTGCCGGGACGATGGAACCCTGGGATCTTAACCGGTGTCTCTTTAATCAACTTTAATATACCCATAATAAAATTTAAAATAACTTTAACCATAGGTTCACCTGATTTATATTATAACCAAATGACCTAGAAAACTTGAACTCTGCTACAACGAGGAGCTTGGAGCTTACATGGTGGGCAGCCCAGCAATCTTCAACAGCAAGAGGATCTACAACAATACGTCCTTCCTTAGCTTTAAAATAACAAAGCCATAGAAATTCAAGGTTGTTTGCCTAGTGCAACATAAATCCTCAAACATATCTTTAGGCATTTGTACAATCCTGTTGTNCTCTCGTGTTCATCCTTTGGGGTAGATACAGGATTTGAGGTAAAACACTCTTTCATCTAAACTATGAAAATTATGAGGTCAGTTTGACTTCATCTTTTTCAAAACTAAATTTTTTTTAAAAAATGTCCTTCCGAAGTGGAGAACGGGATTTCAATTCTGATGACCGACAGCTTCTTACGGGCAAACCCCACACCAAAAATAGTAACATCTTCTGGAGACTCCGCTGGGGATTAGCTTCTCTCTCCATTTAAATCAAGAAAAAATATCTTCATACATTAGTAATGCATTCATGTCCCTCATGAATCAAGATTACCTTTCTTCCGTTGGCATACTTTACCCATATCTGTCTTGGGAAAGTACGGTCAACTCTTTTGAATTTCAGGATCATCTGTTCAACCATCTTTGGACAGAGTGATTCAGAAGGCCATTCTTTATATATCGGTAATGCGTTCATGTCCCTCATGAATCAAGATTACCTTTCTTCCGTTGGCATACTTTACCCATTTCTGTCATACGGTCAACTCTTATGAACATCAGGATCATCTGTTCAACCATCTTTGGACAGAGTAATTCAGAAGGTCATTAAGGACATTCTGATCTTTATATGGGGTCGGACCCCCAATAAGTGTGTAAGTGGACTAGTTCCACCTGAGCGTTGTGTAAAGTGGGTCCCGCACTGGGTCCTAAAATATTTTAATTCTATAAATTAGACCAAATTGAGTCATACTACGCAAATTTTGTAAATTTTAGTCAAATCTTTTTGAAAATTTTGAAATTTTCATTAACCTAGTCCTTAGACTTCTCTTTGTTAGTTTTAGTATTTGCGCTACAACTACAACACTTTGGCCATATAACTAACCCCAACACTTTCTTTTGCAAAGTTGCTGCAATGAACTACCCAACACTAACATTCACCAGCAACTTGCCAACAAGCCGCGAGGCCCGCAACATTGCTACTGCCATCAAGTTTGGAACAGGATTTGAAGATCTCAAGGTCACCCTCTGGAAGGCTCCTTTTGTTGTTGTGAAAGTTGATGCTCTAGAGGTACAAAAGCCAGCTGCTGAATTCAACTTGAACTCCCTTAATGACTTTCCTGTTCACAAGAAAATCAAAACCTTTGCATCTAAATTGCAGGATGAAATATCAATCAAAACCTCTAAATTATTTAAGTACTAGCAAAACTGAAGTGCAAAGCTTAAACAATAACTATTAAACTATTAAACTATGTTTATGGGATGAAAATTTCTTATGTGAAAAAATATTTTTCCCACAACAATGAGATTTGGGTAAAATGAGATGAGATAAATGGTTTTTAATATGTATTGTGCCAAATATGAGCAATTTTAATTCTCTATCGTGATAAAGTGTTACAGAAAATCATTGGCTAATCCTAGGTTTAGTCCCTAAATCCGTGGTTAGGCTAGGAGGATACTGGCTCCCACTCCAGAGCTCCCACTTCCCTTCACCTGAAGGCTAACTGCTCCATTAGTTTCTTTAAACATTAAGATCGAATTGAGAATTTTAATCTATCATCCTAAAATCACCAATTCTACTCTCAACAATGTATATTTCCCTATTTATTTGCACTTAATTCCATGAACAAAATTCTCCTTCTTGGAATCAAATGTGATCCTTACACTATTGCATAACTCACTCCATTTCTCAGATTATATGTTTCACAAAAAAAATTAATAATTCAATTTGTTAGATTAAAAAGTAAATTAAGTTTGGAGTTAAAAAATCATCACAATTTATTTTACATTTTAACATTGGCACATCCATATTATCTCTTCATTTCACCATATCTCGGAGTAGGGAGAAAGATAAAGGAAACTACTTAGACTTCATGAGAAAGATACAACAAAAAATAACTTTCATATATAAAAGAAAGTTCATGCAACACTAATAAACAAACAACACTTATTTAAAACTCTTTCTCAAAGCAAATCCCTTGTAGCCTTTCCTAGGAAATGTAATAAGAAGAAATCTCTCACATTTCTCCTTCTCCAACACTCTTAGAAAAGAGTTCACACTTAATCTCAACACAAAAACTCTAAATTCTTAAAGAAAAATCACTAATAGACTCCAAAATGGTGGTGGAATGAAGATGAAAAAGTGTATGATGTGTATGAGATTGAATTGAGGCGAGGAATGGCAAAAAAGGAGTCAATTTTCTGATCAATTTCGACCCCAAGTAGAGCCTGGAGTCGATTCTCCAATAGGTGCATCCAAAAACTCTTCAAAAAGTGTTAACATTTGTTGAATCTTCTAGAAATAGTGTCTGAACCGACACTGGCGCTGTTGGCGCCCATTCTGGCACCGTCGGAGCCCATTCTGGTGTTGTCGGCGCCCATTCTGGCACCGTCAGCGCCAGTATTCACTATTTAATTCATTATTATCTGTCCGTTCTAGCAGTCTATCCAAGAGTTATCAGTATTTATCAAATCTGTTCCTATCTAACGGAATGCTATTGGATCAAGTGACAAAGACATTATTGAGAAAGAGATGGCCTTTCCCGGATGAAATGAAACATTTGATTCATGTAACAGGACAAAGATTCCCCATTCCTTAGCCGTAAAAATATGTGCCCATGAAAAGGGGATTCAATGGAACAGAATTGGCAAAATGGTAGAGTCGTGGAAACACTTCTTTCTTCCATCTTTTTGGCCTTAGCTCCATGGAACATTATGCTACTACTGAAACATGGAAGAATTAAAATCAATTTTCTGATCAATTTTGACCCCAAGTAGAGCCTAGAGTCGATTCTCCAATAGGTTCATCCAAAAACTCTTCAAAAAGTGTCAACATTTTTCGAATCTTCTAGAAACAGTGTCTGAACCGACACTGGCGCTGTCGGTGCCCATTCTGGTGCTGTCAATGCCAGTGTTCCACAATTTAATTTGTTTCTCTTTATCAAATGACGCCGTCAGTGCCTAGTTTGGCGCCATCGGTGCTGAACAAATTTTCAGCTTCTTCATTTTGACTCTAAGTTTCATTCTTTTTGCTTCATTTTTGCTCTAAGTCCTAAAATTCAACAACCTGCAACAAAACATGAAAAATACCTTCCATTAAAGTGCAATATCACCAAAAATGAGTACCGATGGTGTCAAAATGAAGATTTTAGAAAGAGTTCAATTCCTAAACTTGTATGTGTCTAAAAATGCATATATTTTTGTTGTATCAAAATCCTCAAACTTACACATTATTTGTCCTCAAGTAACTCCTTTACTACCAAAAATATGACTTATGGTAAAAAATTTAACTTCTAGATTTTCATATTTTAGTCCACTAAACATAATAGTATAACTTAAAAAAAAATTCAAAACAACTCCAATTAATACTAAACGTATAAGAATATCCAACAATCAAGTCTAAAATTTTTTATTCTCTATTCTTTTCGAGAAAAATTGCAAATTGTCATATTAAAGCCACTTAGAGATTCATATAAAAAATAAGTTCACGAAACTTTATTATTAAATAATTTAATACTCAAATATAAGTTTAGAAAATATAGCCAAGCCTTCTTCTTTAAGTTAATTTAAGTGAAGCAAATTTTTAGTTAGGCATTTCCTCAAGCTTCTGCCCACACTATCTTTTTCTTTTCTTTTCTTTTCAGGATCATTCAATCTTTTTCCTTTTCTTTTCTTTTTCTTTTTCCCCTTTTTTATGTGAGGATTACTATATATGGATAGTCTTTAATGATTTTGAACTTCACTATCCTTTTCTTAAAGTAAAACGAATTTCACATTTCTTCATTTAACAAATTTGTATTAGCTTAAAGATTTCATAAAGTTCAATTCTTTTCTTCTTACATGAATCTTTAAGATTTTTAATACTTCAAAAATACAAATTTTTGTACTTAAAAAAAAAACATAGTCTTATTCTCTTATATCAAATATCTTACTCTCTAAAATTAACTTTTATTATTAAAAATTTTTTACTTAAGTTTAATATATATTTATAAATAAAAATATAGTTATCTAAAGTTATCCCCTAATACCAAAGGTCATGTTAAATTTAAAAATTTTGAAAAAATAGCTAAGTGAGGACAAATAATATTAAGTTTCTTTCCTTAAAAAGGAATTTTTCTTCCCCCCCCAAACTTAAATTTTTAAAAGATTTAGCATGAAGAAATGAAAAAATAAAGGGTGAAAGAAATCATTAAATACATAAAGAAAAGAATTACCTGTTAAAGGTTCTGATTTTGAAACTTAATTCTGAAATATTACGGGTGTTAAAATAAAAAGCTACAAGACTTAAAACATTAAATATCACATAATACATATAAAATATGCTGAGAAAGAGTTAATTACAATAAATTTAACAAAATACTAACAACTAACAATAGAACTAAACTAACTTTCAAATAACAAACAGTTTATAATTCTACAGTTCACAACTTAATATCTAAAATAAAATTGTCTCAAAATCTAATAACAAACAGTCTCAACAATATAATAAAAATAAATAACAACATAAAAAAGTACAATCAAACATAAAAAGAAATAAAGATCACCAATCAACATCATCATCTTCTTCTACATCCAAATTCTGCCGCTGATATGGGGTAAAAACAGGGTGATTAGGAAACTGAACTGAATGATCACCCTTCATGTATATCACCCTCGCATCATCATAAGCAGCGTCATATTTGAACTTTTACCTTATCAAATCATCAGTGTAAGCATTTCTGGTTTCCATGTTTTCCATTATATGATCCATTCTTAAGATATCTCCCTGCTGGATCATCATCTGCTCCATCAGTTCTCAAAGAGTAGGGTCACTAGAAGTAGGGGTCCTCGAAGTAGAAGGAATATCCCTAGTCGACTTTCGAATCTCCATTCAACATGAGATTCATATGTTTTTATGATAGCAGGCTCAATAGGTTTTAGAGGCTCGATCCTCTCCTCAGTCATTCTAAAGTCAACTCCTGCCTGTTCACAAAGTGTGAAGATAAGTGCAGGGTGTGCCAAACCACCAGTGGTTTCTCCCATTGAAATGGATAGAGTGTTTCTAAAAATAATAGAGCCTACATTTACCCTTTGCATTTGTTGAATACAGAGTTCAGGATGGTTCTATCCTTGGTAACCTGACTATGATGATTTGTTGGTATCACTCTTCCATAAATAAAGTAGTGTCAGGCCTTAGATACTACATTAACATAGAAACAGGAAAGTTTACCTTAACACCATTCTTCACTTTCCAGGTTCCTCTTCCATCAGTAAGTATAGAAATAACCTCATCCAAGGCCTCATTCGTAGCAGAAAATGATTTATACTGGCAACTGTACACATCTTCTAACTCATAAAGCTCATTAATTTCTCTTGGAGTAAACTCCACATTTTCCCAAGGAGAAAAACAAAGTCGTCAAAAGCTTCCGTAAAGCTGGCATAAAATTCCATCACTACACCACTAATCGCATCGGCAGCAAAAAAAAAATTTCCCTCTTTCGAGCAATGATTAATCGCTCGACTTCTCCTCCCAAATTTTTAAATCCACGATCCGGAATCACTTTTTTTTTTCAAGTAGACTATTGAATTGAGCACTTGCTCTGAAGCTGACAAATTTTTGTTCATCATAATCTACTTTTTGTTTTCCTTTGCTCATTCTTGGTGCCATGAGAAATCTAAGAAAATTTGATAAAAATCCAGATATATTCCCAAAATTCCAAAAATCACGATGTAAAACACTTAAAACTTAAATCTACTAAGTTAGAGTTCTTCATCAAAGGATTTTCTCAAAATCTCTCAAAAAATTCTAAAATTTTCGGACCTCGGCAAAGTGAGATAAATCCTTGGTGAAAATAAGAAAATTTTAGTTTAAAGTGTAGCTCTTACATAGAGAAGATGAAATCCAAACTTCCTTTCCTTAAAATCGCCTCAAATCCCAGCAAAATCAAGCCCTAGGTGTAAAAACTGGAGGTTGAAGGTGACTAAAGGGTAAAAATGGAGTTTTATGGTGCAAATCGTGAATTTTAAGGGGTTTAAGGTGTTCTCGGGTCAAGGGCACTATCGACATACATGTCCTGCTAAAGGCCTAAAATTCCATTTTTTGATTTTTTAAAATTTCAATTTTCTTTTAATTTACTCCAAAGTTTATTTAGTCTTTTTCAACACTAATTTTCATTTAACAATAATTTGCAAACAAATATTTTCACAAACAACACCAAACTAACTTTTATATATGAAAATACTCTTTTTACAAATACATTTTTCTAATCACACTTTCACACATATAAAGCAAACTAAAATATAAATTAACATCGAAATCAAACTACAACACTAAATGCTGACACAAAAACTATACACACAATCAAAATTTAGAACTCTAAAGTAAACTAAACTAAATTAAATCCACACAATCACATTAAATACATAAGTATTTTAAACTAGTAGGGAGTCCAACTCCTTTAATTATTCAACCTCTTCTTCTATGCTTACTCCTCCTCTAATATCTCCCATAGACTGATAATGAACGTAAAAATTGTAGAAGGGTCAGTACGGGAATTGATCAATCGAATTTTCTTCAATCCATCCTTTTTCTTTAAACATCTGAACCAACCCTGCTTCAATTGTTCTAGTATGGTCAAAATTCTCTTTCATCCTCCAACCTAGGTGATCGAAAAGGTATTTAAGATTTTCTATTGCATTTGAAGTACTCTGAAGTTTTCTTTCAATTTTCTTCATTTTATTTTCTAATGCGAGTGAACTTCCAACTATTTGTGGCATTAATGGAGTTGAAGCATGTGATGAATGATCAAAGATAACATCTAATGCTTCATTTTCATTCCCAATATAATTATCATCAATAGAAATCATGGGCTCCCAGGGTAATAAAAAATTTTTCCCAACTTTCATATGAAACTTGAGATTGGCTGCAAAGTAGAAAAATTGTGGAAGGATGCCCAAGTCCATATATTGGCCCATTCATAATAATACCCATAATAGATTTAAAAATAATAGATCCTGCATCAATGGGCTTTTTCATTTGAATGCAATAGTTTAAAATAAGACTTTCTTTGGTGACTTTACTAGTCTTCATGGTATGGAGTAGTTTTGCAAAAATGAAGAAATACCACTATTTTGATATTGGATTAAGCAATGAAGCAGAGAAACTAACATATCCCTGATCTCCCATTTCTCAGATATTACTTTCATCCGTCAGAAAATTATAGACATCTTGCATCAAATCTCTCATTGGGATAAAATTTTTTTAATGACAGATTGGAACATTTTATATCATATACAACTCATTAATTCATGCCGAAGTAAATGATACAGCCTTACCTCGTATGAAGACAACTCCTTGGGTGATTCCTTGTAAGTTGACATAGAATTCCTTCACCACTGGTACAACAACTGCAGCGGTAGTGTAGCACAGAACTTCCCATCATCTTTGTACAATGATTTTATCAATCGGAGAACTTGGATTAATCAATCCATGATTGAAAAAGCCTCTCTCCTTGATAAGCCTCTTCTTCGTAATGACTTTGTCGTATAATTTTTGCACGTCAAAACTGATAAACTTTATTCTATTGAAAACTCTATACCTGGAAGTATTTCTGGAATTAGAATCCATGAAATTTGAAAATAGGAAGTTTCTGGTTGTCCACGAGAGTTTTTAGGACTTTAAAAATACTTTCTGATGGTTATTAAGGAGCGAAATCCTACCAAAGTCCACCAAAAACATCAAACCGAATGAAACTTCTCGGGATGCCGTCGGCACTCTCGATTGTACTGTCAGTGCCATGGTTTGTCTAGGGGGTGTCATCGACGACCATTATTGCATAGTCAATGCTAGAGGCCAAAATTCATGTCTTTTTCAATTTTTTTTGTTAAGTTTGATTCCAAATTTTCCTCCAATACCAATATTTGTCTCAAGTTATGATATATAAAATTTTGTAGGATTATTATCTCCTGATATATAAAACACTTATCATACAAAATAGTAATGCATATATATATATATATATATTTATATATGGGTTGCCTCCCACAAAGCTCTTGGTTTAAAGTCATCAGCCCGACGTACCATTGGTTTAGTTGGGTTGACTTAACATTAAAATTTCTTTAAACTGTGGTATGTGCCCTTCATAATAATATTTCAATCGATGCCCATTAACTTTAAATATCTTACAGTTTTAGGATCTTTAATAACAACAGTTCCATAATGATAGACTTTAATCACTTTAAATGGTCCTAACCATCCGAATTTCAGTTTTCCTGAAAATAATCTCAATCTTGTATTATTTAATAAAACTTTTTTTTTCAGGTTCAAACTTCTTTTTAATAATCTTCCGATCATGCCATATTTTTTTTCTCTGTATAGATTTTTTCATTAGCATATGTGTCATTTTTAATCTGCTCAAGCTTATTGAGTTATAATAATCTTTTCTCACCAGCATCCTTTAAATTAAAATTAAATTATTTAATAGCCCAAAATGCTTTATGCTCCAATTCTAATGGTAAATGACATGTTTTTCCAAAAAAAAAGTCTATATGGGGACGTTCCTATAGGAGTCTTATAAGCAGTTTTGTATGCTCATAATACAGTATATAATCTAGCAAACAAATCAAATTTATAGGGATTTACAACTTTTTCTAGAATTCACTTTATTTCAAGATTTGATATCTCTGCTAGATCACTAGTTTGAGGATGATAAGCAGTAGAGAATCTATGCATAATATCATATTTCTTAATCAAATTTTTAATTCTCTTATTCCTAAATGAGATCCTCCATCCGTAATAATTACTCTCAACATTTCATATCATATAAAAATATTTTTAATTAAAAATTTAGAAACACTCTGAGTATCACATCTAGGTACAACAATATCTTCAATCCATTTGGATATATAATCAATAGCAAGATATATATAAATTTTTAAATGATGGGAAAAATGGTACCATAAAATCTAATCCTCACACATCAAAAACTTCAACATCTAATGTGTAATTTAGAGGTATTTCATTTCTTATAGAAATATTTCCTAGTCACTGACATTGACTGCATGTTTTAATATATTCATTAACATCTCTAAAAAGAATAGGCCAATAAAATCCAGCTTGTAAAATTTTGTATGCAGTTCTAGTTGTTCCAAAATATCCTCCAAATTCAGAGTCATGACATCTTTCAATTATCTGTTGAGTTTCTTCGTAAGGCACTCACATTCTAATAATTAGTTCTTTACATTGTTTATATAAATATGGGTCATCCCAAAAATAGAATTTTGAATCATATATAAATTTCTTTAATTATTGATTTTTAATATCAGGTGGTAAAATATTACTTAAAATATAATTTACTATATCGACATACCATGGTAGATTCGTTTCATCAATACTATGTAATTGTTCATTAGGGAAATTTTCTAAAATTTTACTTACAAAATAAGTTAGTTTTTCTCTTTCTAGTCTAGATAAATGATCAGCTATTTGATTATCATTTCTCTTTCTATCAACTACGATAAAATCAAACTCTTGCAAAAGAAGTATCCATCTAATTAATCTTGGTTTAACATCCTTCTTTGCATCAAGTATTCTATAGTAGAATGATCTATATGCACTATACATTTTGTTCCAATTAAGTAAGGTCTAAATTTATCAAAGGCATAAACAATAGCTAATAACTCTCTTTCGATGCACTACACATTTTATTCCAATTAAATAAGGTCTAAATTTATCAAAGGCATAAAAAATAGCTAATAACTCTCTTTCAATAACAGTGTAATTGATTTGAGCATCATTTAGAGTTTTACTAGCATAATAAATTACTTTAAAAACTTTGTTGTGCCTTTTTCCTAAAACAGCCCCAATAGCATAATCACTAGCATCATATATTATTTTGAATGGTTTTTCCCAATCAGGTGGAACTATTATAGGTGCAGTGATTAGTTTTTCTTTCAATAGTTCAAATATTTTTATGCATTCCTCATTAAAATCAAATTTTGTATCTATTCTAAAAGTTGGCATAATGACTTAGTTATTTTTGAATAAATTTTTATGTAGCGCATTTAGAAATCAGCATGTCCTAGAAAGCTTCTTACCCCTCTAACATTAATAAGAGGTGATAAGTTTTCAATAACTTGAATTTTTGCAGGATCTACTTCCATGCCATTTTCAAAAATTTTATGCCCAAGTACAATTCCTCCTGGAATCATAAATTGACATTTTTCCCAATTTAGTACTATGTTGATTCTTTCACATACTTCCAAAACTTTTTCTAAATTATTTAAACATAATTCAAATGAAGTGCCAAATACAAAAAAATCATCCATAAACACTTCCATTCCATGTTCAATAAAATTACTAAAAATTGACATAATACATATTTGAAATGTTGCAGGCGCATTGCATAGTCCAAAAGGTATTCTACGAAAAACAAATGTTCCATATGGGCTTGTAAATGTTGTATTCCCTTGATCCTCTAGAGCAATTTGAATTTGGTGATAACTGGTATATCCATCTAAAAAACAATAATATTTGTTTCGAGCCAATCTATCCAACATTTGGTCTAGAAAGGGTAAAGGAAAGTGATCTTTCCCGATGGCCATGTTTAATTTTCTATAGTCAATAAAAATTCATCAACTAGTAACTTATTTTATTGGAATTAATTCATTTTTCTCATTTTTTTTCAACGGTCACTTCTCTTTTCTTCAAAACACAGTGAATTGAACTCACCCAAGCACTGTATGAAATAAGATATATAATTCTAGTATCTAACCATTTTAAGATATCTTTTTTAACAACTTCTTTCATTATTGGGTTTAATCTCCTCTGAGGACCACCTTTAGGTTCGTATTGTTCATCTAATAGAATTCTGTGCATACAAATTGAAGTACTAATTCCTTTAATATCTACTAAAGTCCATCCAAAAGCCTTCTTATATCTTTTTAACACGTCTATTAATTTTTGTTCTTGAATTTCAATTAATTCAGAAGATAAAATAATAGGTAATGTAGATGACTCTTCTAAAAATGCACATTTTAAATGGGTAGGTAATATTTTTAATTCAAGTTCAGGTGCTTTAATACATTAAGGAATAAGATTTTTATTATCATTTTTCAACAAATCTAACGTTTCAAATTTGTCATGAATATAATCTAAATCTTCTTCTATTATTTCTTCCTTATTTTCAAAAAATTCTCCTTGTCTTAATTTGTCTTCAAACTCTTCCTTAAATTGCTCATTACTCAGATAATCAGCAACTTCCATTGTGAAACATTCATTATCTTTTTCTATTACAGGATATTGCATGGCTTTTGCAATATTAAATGTTACTTCTTGATCGTTAACTCTAATTATTAGTTCTCACTTTTGCACATCTATTACAGCTCTCGCTGTTGCAAGAAATTGTCTTATCAAAATAATAGGAATGTCTTTATCTTCCTCCATATCCAATACTATAAACTATATAGGAAAAATAAATTTATCCACTTTAATTAATACATCTTCTATAACTCCTTTTGGATAAGTTATTGATCAATCAGCTAACTGAAGAGTTATAATAGTAAGGGAAATCTCTCCCAAATCTAAGCGTTTAAGGATTGATAGAGGCATAAGATTGATACTCACTCTTAAATCACATAAGGCTTTTCCAAAAAAACCTTTCACCAATAGCACAAGGTATAGTAAAAATACTAGGATCTTTTAATTTTTCAAGAAGCTTTTTCTGAATAATAGCACTACACTCTTCATTGAGTGCAATGGTCTCGTGATCTATAAACTTCCTTTTCTTGTTTAGTATATCCTTCATAAATTTCACATAACTTGGCATTTGTTCCAAAACTTTAACAAAAAGAATGTTTATTGTTAACTTCTTAATGATTTCCAAAAATTTTGTAAATTGTTTATCTTTATTTTTCTTCTTCAGTCTTTGAGGAAATGGAGGTAATAGTTTTTCTAAGGGAACTTGTGTTTGTTCATTTTCACTGCGGTCATTTTCATTTCTTTCTTCTCTTCACAACTTCAGTTTCTCTTTGGATTCTTGTTTCAACTTCCTTTCCACTTCTTAATTGAATAGCTTAAATTTGCTCCTTATTTTGATTATTTGAATTAACATCCACAACACTCAGAAGAATTTCAGAAGGTCTGTTATTAAGTACAGTAGCAATATATCCTAATTGATTTTCAATATTTCTAATAGCAATTGTATTTGATTTCTCATATTCAACATTACTTCTTCCATTGTCAACTTCTTTTCCTTAACTTATGGGTTAGGGTTAGGAGTTAAATCCAGGAGGACAATAGGTCGATAATTAAGATTTCCTTGGTTGTTCAAATTTTTTGAGAGATTCACCGAATTGTTATAATTATTCCAACTAAAATTAGGGTGATTTTTCCTTCCAGGGTTATAATAATTAGAATAGGGATTGTTATTTAGATTATTTATTGCATTCAAAGTTTCATAAGATGATTGAATATCGATTATCTGTCATAGTGAATTTTTCTCTAATACCGAGGGTATTTGAGAATAGTTCACTCCAATTTGATCAATCATTTTTGAAATAGCGGCAATTTGAGATGACAAAATAGACATTGCATCAGAGTCATGAATACTAGCTACTCTCTTAGGATTTACCCTTTCAGAGGGCCATTGAAAATTGTTAGTAGCCATTTCTTCAATTCAAGAATATGCTTCATTTAAAGGTTTTGACATTAGTGATCCACTTGCAGCAACATCTATAATAGATCTAAGTGATTCTACTAATCCATTGTAAAATGTTTGAATTATTAACTAATATGGTAGAGCATGGTGTGGACATTTTCTAAGAAGATCTTAAATCTTTCTCAAGTTTCATATATTGATTCCCCTTCAAAATGATAAAAAGAAGTAATATGATTTCTAAACCTTTAGATCCAATATTTCGCATAAACAAATATAATAAGCAAAGAAAAATTTCTTAAAAATACTTTTAAATATATAGTTATATATTTTGGATTTTTTTATTTAATTATTTTTTTATTTAATTTTTTTAATTTTATTTTTTTATAGTTAAATTATCTCTAAATTTTTTAATTTACCAAATCTATTTAATTTACCGTTACCTTTCCCGACAACGGCGCCAAAAACTTGATCCTGAGAATATAGTTGTGCAAAATATATAAAATTGACTCCGCTATGCAATGGTATCAAAAGCTTGATGCAATAGTTTATGAATAAGAAATTTAAGAAATTTATGTTGGGATTCTATGCAAGTATATGTATCGTTATTAAGTAATAAAAGACTTTCTATTTAAGCTCCAAATATCGATCCCACGGGGAAGGTTTAAATTTGAAATGATAAATTAATCAGGAGATTCACTAAGAGTAAAACAAAATTACTGTCACTAATTTCAAATGTTGAGATAGTATCAGAACTAAATTATTTAACTACTGGCAAAACTGAAGTGCAAAGTTTAAACAATAACTACTAAACTATTAATCTATGTTTATGTGATGAAGATATCTTATGTGAAAAAGCATCTTTACCACTATAATGAGATTTTGGTAAAATGAGATGAGATAAATGATTTTTAATATGTATTGTGCCAAATATAAACAATTTTAATTCTCTACCCTAATACTGTGTTATAGAAAATCATTGGCTAATCCCAGGTTTAATCCCTAAATCTATGGCTAGGCTAGGAGGATACTGGCTCCCACTTCAGAGCTCCCATTTCCCTTCACCTGAAGGCCAACTCTCACTTTAGTTCTATAAACACTAAGGCCGAATTGGGGATTTTAGTTTGTCACCTAAAAATCTCCAATTCTACACCGAAGAATGTATATTTCCCTATTTACTTACACTAAATTCCATGAACGAGATCCTCCTTCATGGAATCAAATGTGATCCTCACTCTGTTGTAGAACTCATACTCCATTTCTTGGATTATATGTTTCACAACATATTTTAATAATTCAATTGGCCATATCTAAAAGTAAACTAAGTTCAGACTTGAAGAATCATCACAATTTATTTTATATTTTAATATTGGCACATCCATATTATCTCTTCATTTTACCGGATAAAGGAAACTACACAGACTTCATGAGAAAGATACAACAAAACAAAAATTTCATATATAAAAGAAAGTTCATACATTACTAAGAAACAAACAACACATATCTGAAACTCTTTCTCAAAGCAAATCCCTTGTAGCATTTCCTAGGAAATGTAGGAAGAAGAAATCTCTCATTTTTCTTCTTCTCCAACACTCTTAGAGAAAAATTCACTCTTAATCTCAACAAAAAAACTCTAAATTATTAAAGAAAAATCACTAATAGACTCCAAAATAGTGGTGGAATGAAGATGGAAATGTGTATGATGTGTATGAGATTAATTTGAGTCAGGAATGGCAAAAAAAGAGTCAATTTTCTGATTAATTTCAGCCCCAAATAAAGCCTAGAGTCAGTTCTTCAATATGTGCATCCAAAAACTCTTCAAAAAGCATCTAAATTTGTCAAATATTCTAGAAACAGTGTCTAAACAGAAGCCGTCGGTGCCAGTGTTCTGCAATTTAATTTGTTTCTCTCTGTTAAATGGCGTCGTCAGCGCCCAATCTGGTGTCTTCGACGTGGAACAAATTTTCTTCTTCATTTTGACTCCAAATTTCTTTCTTTTTGCTTCATTTTTTCTCCAAGTCCTAAATTCAACAACCTGCAAGAAAACATGAAAAATACCTTCCATTAAAGTACAATATCACCAAAAATGAGTATTAAATATGATTCTAAAAATGCATATATTTTTTGTGTATCATAGGGTCAACAAACTTTCCATTTTTGCTATTTTGGAGCCACTTGTGTCTGTCAAAAAAAATAGAATTCTTCACAATTTAAAGAGCTATTAGTTTTTTTGCAACAAAAATAATAAAATTTGGATCTTTTTGAAAGACAATGTTACTTTATTTATTGTGGTTGATGAGGAGCAATTTGTTTATGCCAACTCACTTATGCAGGATAATAATTGTTGTGGNAGGGATGGGAAGCTTGCTGACAAGGCTACTGCTCCCTACCCAACTTCTACCGAAGTGTCAGATTTCTGGAATGATAATCAGTGGAACCTAACTGCCTTAAACAACATACTGAATAACTTTACCATTAACAGGATTAACAGCATTCCTGGGGATACTTCTAAGAAGGATAAACTCATTTCCAAATAAGGAATTTCCCAGTTAATTACTGCTTACATTTATTCCCAACATCATCAAGTTGAGAGCTCTCTCTGGGGTAAATCCATTTGGAACAATTTCCTCTCACACTCTATATCTTCTTGCTATTGGAGAATCTTCTCTAAATTCCTCCCAACTGATGACATTCTGAAACTGAAGGGATTGAGAGGTCCTTCTTATTGTCTTCTGTGTAAAGGACAAGAGGAAACAACTGATCACCTATTTTTCCAATGTCAATTTGTCCAGCAGATTTGGTTAATTGTCCTTAGAAACTTGAAAGTCCAAACCATCAACCTCACCTGGCAAAAATTTTTATCTTGCTGGAATGAAATGGTTTGAATTAAAAATTTTGGTGATACCATGTGTGGTGGCTTGGTTCACTTGGATGGCTAGAAATAAGGCCAAATTTGATGATCACTTACCACATCCCTCAAAGGTGGCTACTAACAGTTTAGAGTTTTTGAAAAAAAATTACCCATTGGAAAGCTTTTCCTGATCTTTTCAAGACCAAATCTTTGCTAAATCAACCTATTTTGGAGCACCCCCTTTTTTTCTGGACCAAAGCACCTATTGGTTGGCTGAAAGCCAATACTGATGGCAGCTTCTATAGGTCCACTGCTGGCATTGGAAATGTTTTCAGGAACTCAAATGGTAATTGTCTTTTACATTTCCTGACTCCTGTTTTTGCTGTTGATGCTCTGGAAGCTGAAGCATTGACTATCTCTTGGGCCACCTTTATTGCATCCAAGGCTAATTTTCATAATCTGATAGTGGAGACTGTTTCCAAGGTCATGATTAGCATTCTCCTAAATACCATAACCTACCCCTGCCACATTATGAAATGGAAGAATGGTACTATAACTCTCAGAGCATTAATCTGAAATTTATTTTTATACATAGCGAAGGTGACAGACCTGCTCATTGGCTTGCTCAGGCTGGTGCTGAGGCAGATAGACCCAATGTATCCAAGGAAGTTCCCCAACCACTTCATTTACTTCTCAA
>JXCR01002366.1:141785-156662 GCA_002079205.1 Phalaenopsis hybrid cultivar
ACACACACACACACACACACACACACACACACACACACACACACACACACACACACACACACACACACACATCTATTTCAAAGTATAGAGAAGTGTGGTGTCGAATGTACTTCGATGATAATATCTACATTTTCATCTTTAGTGATATTGTATTGGATTCAAATATTTTTTGGAGGACAAGTGATCCCTAAAAACTGATAATCAATTTCAATATGTTTAGTTCTAGCATGAAATATTAGATTTATGATGACGACAATAGTTGAGGTGTTATCACCGTGGATTGCAGGTGGGAATTACGATGGCGATTGGGTTGGGAGTTGAGATGGTGACTCCATGTTTAGTAATCAAATGGTGTAGCTAATGTATGCCTGTAGTAGAAGCCACAAGAGCCTTATATTTAGCTTCCATGGAAGGGTAGGTGATGGATTTTCTTTTTTAATTTTCCAAGAAATAAGATTGTCACCTAAAAATGTGTAATAACTTGTGGTGGATCTACATCGGCCCTCAAGATCACCAGCTCTGTCTGAATTGAAAAAAGAATGTATGTAAAGTGTTCAACTTGTAAATTGTAGTCTGAATTAAATGGCACCCTTATGATAGAAAAGTAGACGTTTTAAGATTTAAAAATTTGTTATTGTGGGTTTATGCATATGTTAGCACAAGTAATTGATAGTAAGGGTTATATACAACCATGTGATAGTGGCATATTGTTGGAAACCAATCATCTATCAATAGAGAGTTGGGTTTCCTAATGTTTGTTACAAAGCATTGCCTATCATGAACCTTGTAGGGATGGGGTTAGCCATTGGTTTGCAGTTTTTCATGGCAATATTGTTGACAATTTTAACTATCTAGGTGGTTTGATGGAGTAGAAGTCCTGTAGATATTGGATATTTCTAAATTCCCAGAAAGTTGGAAATCAGACCTAGCTCTCCCATATTGAAGTGTTAATGTATGTTTATAATAACACCAGAGGTTGTTATGTGACTATTTCTTCTAAAAAATATCATCAACATATAAGAGGATGTAATTTTGTGAGTTGGATCGAATGTGTTGCAACTAAATCCTTGGCCTTGAAGATAGTCTGAAAATATAAAATAACATTTCCTTGGAGCTTGATTGAAGAAATAAATAACTTTTTGTAGGAGATGCACGTAATGAAGATGTTAAATATCAATAAAATCTTGAGGTTAGTTATGTATATGGAGTCTTCAAGTCAACAGTAGAGAGAACTATCAAAAAATCAACCTGCAATATCTCCCATTGATGATGTATACTAATAGATAGGAGAATATAAATGGTAGGAAATTTAGGAAAATTTTACATTACTCTAAACATTTTTGCATAGTCAATGCTATGTGTTTAGTTTAATCCATGGATAATGAGTCAAGCCTTGTATCAAGCAACCTTGCCATTAAAGTTGTAGTTCATCTTAAACATCTAGGGACAACCNGGATTTTATAAAAAGGCTTGGTTGATTATGAAAGGAGATGTTATTGCAACAGTTCAAAGTTTTTTCTGGGGTGCTGATCTCCCTAAATTTTTATCCTCCTCTACTATCACTTTGGTTCCCAAAGGAAAAACTGCTCATAAATGGGAAAAATTTCATACCTATCAGCCTTACTTCTGTCATTTCAAAGATTATCAGCAAGGTCTTGGTCCATATATTACGGCCTCACCTGAATCAAATTATCAGCAGGAGTCAAACAACTTTTATCAAGGGCAGAAGCATAGTGGATAATGTTCTATTGACCCAAGAGTTGGTATTGGATCTAGATAGAACCACTAGAGGAGGTAATATTATTCTCAAATTGGATATCAGTAAAGCTTATGACACAATCAGTTGGAACTTTATTGAACAAGCTCTCATTGCCCGAGGTTTTTTTCTTTCTGTTGTTTCTCTAATTAATAGATGGCCGACAAACAATTTTCATTATGTCTTTATTAATGGGAATTCACATGGCTTCTTTAGTGCATCCTGAGGTATTAAACAAGGTGATCCACTCTCTCCTACCATCTTTATTTTGGTTTTTGACTACTTATTTAGAGCTTTGAATGATATGGCTATTAGGAAACCTCACTCCCTTTACAGTCATAGATCTTCCATTGTAATTAATCATTTGGCTTTTGCTGATGATATTATTATCTTTTCCAAAGCTTCCAAACCTACTGTTAGAGCCTTTATGCAATGCTTGGAGAATTTCCAGGACTTTTTTGGAATGAAATTGAATGTCCAGAAGTGCATTTTTGTTTTCAGCAAACATTGCAAGGGTGAGTTTAAGAACTGAGTCTCAGACTTAACTAGCTTTACCAATAGCTGCCTTCCTGTGAAATATCTAGGAGTGTTTCTGATCAAGGGGAGAACTAAAAAATTTCAGTCTGACAATATCCTTGATAAGATTCATTGCAAACTTCAGGCTTGGGAGAATACTTATTTATCCAATGGGGGTAGGATAACCCTTCTGAAGAGTGTCTTATCTGTCATTCCATCTTATCTATTGTAAATGAATGTTATGACAAAGGCTACACAAAGATTATTGGAGGGAATGTTCAATAGATTCCCGTGGGCTGGCCAAAGGAAACAAAAACACTGGACTTCTTGGGTTAAGGTGTGTAAACCTTTAATGGAAGGAGGTTTAGGCTTTAAGTCCTTCCCTCATTTAATGCACAATAACCTTTGTAAGCTCTAGATTAAATTCAAATCCCAGGACTCTCTTTGTACTGAATTCTTAAGGGGTAAATACTTTAAATAGCAACACCTTAGTCATATTTCTAATAGTTTGGGGGACTCTCCTATTTGGAAAAAGATGCTACAGGTTTGGGTGGAAGCTGAACAAATGTTTGTCTGGGAGATTGGTGAAGGATTGGTAACCATTTGATGGGATAATTGGCTTTTGGAAGGTAGTATGCTTCAAGACCACATTGCCCCAGCCTCCCCCATGTTAGTTAAGGATCTGTGGGAGAATGGCAATTGGAATCTGAACCCTATCCTTCCATTCTGCAACCCCTCTCAGCTCTCTAATATATATAAAATCTCTATTATCCAAGGGAAAAAGGATAGAATAGTAACTAAAAAGAACCTTTCCCAACCTACCCCTCTCCAACGGGAGGTGGATTGGGGTCATATGATTTGGAACAGGTCTCTCACTCCTTCCTTGTCCTTCTTCATTTGGAGACTCTTCTCTAAGCTGATTCCCACTGATGATATCTTAAAATTGAAGGGTCTTAGAGATCCCTCTAGATGTATTTTTTGTCTGCCAGAGGAGTAGGCCCTTGCTCACCTTTCTTTGCCAGTCCTTGGGAACAACAAGTTTGGAATTTTATTCTTGCAAAGCTTAATGTTCCTGTCATGAATCTTTCATGGAATGTTTTCTATAATTGCTGGTCTGATTGGAGGGGTGCTAAACTTCAAGATATCCCTAATATTGTGGATTGGTTTGTTTGGATGACTATAAATCAATTGAAATATGAAGATACTCCCTTAGATGCAATGAAAGTGGGTCTGAACTGCATAGCTTATCTTCAAAAACTGAAGTTTTAGTGACGTATTGGAGCTGGCCCCCTCTTCTAAACCTCCTATTACAAAAGTTCTTAAGATAAGCTGGTCTCTCCCTCAGAATGGATGGATAAAGGTCAACACTTATGGTAGTTATACTCCACAGTATGCAAGTATTGGTGGTGTCTTCAGGAATCAAAAGGGGAAGTGCATTCTATATTTCTAGTCTCCTGTTTTAGCTATGGATCCTCTTGAGGCTGAATGTCAAGCTATTTTTTTGGCTCTCTATTTTGCTAAAGCCTGCAGTTTTAATCAACTGTGGGTTGAATCTGATTCCTTACTATTGATCAACATCATCAAGGGTTCTTCTGACATCCCCTGGAACTTAATTTGTTGGATTTTTGGGATTCATCTGTTGCTGAACAACAGCTCCACAGTTTTTACTCACATACATATAGAAGGTAATAGACCATCCAATTAGTTGGCTAGAAGGGGTCGCCAAATAGAATTCTCATTGGTTAGCAAGAGGATTCCTCCTCCACTGGCCTTCCTATTGTCAAGTGACCTTTTCTCTCTCCCTTACGTTAGATAGACTTCTCCTTTTTTTGATTGTCTTTCCTTTTGAGAGGTTGTCTTCTTTTTGTGGGCCCTCTTCACTTGTTTTGTAACTGTTTTTTGTTTTAATGGAATGGAGCGATGCTCCTTATACAGTATATATATATATATATATATATATNAACATGCATTCCACTCCTTCCCGATGGAGGAAGATGACCATTCAACAACAGGTTAATATCATATATTATCACATCGCATGTATGCTGATTGCTCCTTCGTAGATAACAATCTTCCTTATTAATATTCGACTAAAAATGACATCATTTAACAATTTTAATTAACATGATATATTTAAATGGTATACAACAATTCAATGTTTCTCATTATATGTGTGTTTTATTTAAATGAAGTATGCATTTTGTTTGTTCTTTATATTTCAAAGTCGAAAAACAAGAAAAAAAAACTGTGAGCCACCGTTTATGCTTTAGGAGTTGATAACCTTAAATCCAGCCACAACAGGAGTGTAGCAAAATCCAAAAACCGCAACACCAAATCTTATTCTTAATACAATGGAATGGATCATACCAAGACCGTATATGGATGTAACCTTATTTTACGTTAAATAGAATTTATCAAATTCAATAAGTCCGGATTCATCAAATTTTATGCGATGGAGATGAAACTCACGAGCGACGACGGAATAACTCCCTTAAATCCACTCAGCAATCGGATTTAGTAAATCCAACTTTACGTCACAAAAAAAAAAAAAGTTAGAAACAAAGACAGAATGCGAGAAATTTTGTTTTAACGAAATGTTGGATTTAATTTTTATTTATTTTATGTTTAGCCGGATTTACCTCAAATCCATGCCTAAATCCTTGTAAAACTATGCTACCAAATATCCCATAAGTGTTGAATTAAGGAAGAACTTTCTTAAAGGGAAAAAATTTCTAATTTCCTCATTAAGCTAATGACAAAAATATACAGCTCAGACTAACCGTAATGCAATTGGAGAGATATTTAAAGCATTATTGGAAACTAACGGAGAATAATTTCTCCCCCTCAAATTTAGAAGCAGACCCACGATTTGCTAACCGTGGGTGCGCCTATGTGATTCATGGTTATATGCATATCAACACTCTCTTTCAAGTTTATAAATCATACATCCCAAAATTACTGTTGAGATCACCAAAGTGGTACCGAGAAAGAGCCTTGGTAGGAATGTGTTACGCCTATACGTTAACTGGTCCTCCCTGGAACGGCTGAAGACATCATAACAGGCCCACAAACGAGCCAGTCTTGGCGAAAAAATGAAATGGGATGAATAGGGGGAGTTACAGAAGAAGGAAAGGGAAGGGTGGGGTCCACTAGGGCCATAATCATGTTTTTGCAGTACGGCGTCTGAACGTTATTTTGGAGTCGTTTGAAGCGGCGTTCCTGCAGCAGCGTCCCACAATTTCGATCGAACGCCGAACGCGAATAAGAACCCTCTTCCCAGCTTCCTCACTCGGCTTTTTACCCCGTTACCCTAGCCGAGAAACATTTCGCCCCGCTTCCTAACCCTCGATCTCTCCCCTTTCCTCCTCTTCTCCAATCGGTTCCATCGCGTGGAAAGAAAGAAATTGAGCACAGAACTCTTCCCCTCTGCTATGGTATTTTTTTCTGCTGAAACTGTAATGCAGATCACTTTTAAGGTCAGTTGTGGGAAAGAGTTGGGTAGCCAATACACGTGGATTGCTTGCTGAGTACACTTTTGAAAGAGGTGATAGGATATGATATTGGGAAATTTGATAGTTTGTAGAATGGTGTGTCATTGCTTTCGATTGTTTAGTTTGATTTGAAAAAAATAGGAATCATCTTTGAGCGTTTTAAGAAGTACTGGACTAAATTCATTATTGATCAAGATCAAACTAAAATGCAATTTTCCTTAAATTTCTAGTAATACCTGCATACTCTTACTTCTGAGATTGCTTCATAACTTGAAGTGTGACTGTATGTAGGCTTTCTGTTATTTATGGTTGGTTTTGGCCGTTCATTTCTTTTGAGATCATTTTTTGGCTATGAGTTTGCAGATTCCGTTAAGCTCTGTCACTTCCACTATTGATGGTTTGAAGAGATTGTATACTGAAAAATTAAAGCCACTGGAAGTTACCTATCACTTCAATGAATTTGTTTCTCCTTCACTGGTAAGTTGTGGTTGTTCTATCTTAATTCCTTAACAAAGATATAGTCAATTCCTGGTAAATGCTAAATTCAACATTTGATTTTAATTCCCGGAAGGTCTGACTTTCATCCAATTTGTTGGTAGAAAGCATATCCTCTATATGCTGTTAGTTTAATACTTGAGGATTTATGCTGCGGCATATTAATTGTTGAAATTGTTCAACCCATCAAATTCAACGGGATTGTGTTTTATTAAAAGGATAAGAAGCGTCCTCTCAAAAGCTGTTGCATTCTTAACCGGCTTAAGCAGAGCCCTTTTTTCTCGTCTTCGAATTTGTTATATAGCTGCAGCCACCATGCCGCTGCTCCCAGTACCAAATTCAGCCTGGCTTTCTTATACAACTGCTTATAGTGAACTCTTGATCTTGTTTACACTACAGTATATCTATTCTTCGTTTGGTTTCCTTAAGCCTTAAATTCACATTTTTCTCTATCTTTCCGTGAGAAATATTTTGGAAAGTTCGTGGAAGTTATATTTTCAGCTCACTCCGAGTAGAGATTTGATGAATTTCGATGGAGGGCTTGAAGAGGAGTCGTTGAATTGCAAGTTCGGCTACTTGCAAAGGATTGTAACTGCTGAGGATTTTAATTGGCCGCATATACTGCAGTTTCTGGAACTTAAAATTCTACTTTGTATCTTTCTTTTTTTCATTATACTTGTGACTCTGTACTTAGTTTGTTGTTTACTGCAATTACTGCATCAGCGTTGCTGCAGCATCTGTTTTTCTGTCAGAATCAAAGTCCAAGAGATTTGATTTTGGGTAGATTTCAGATTAATCACTCTGATATTCATTTTGTGTATCATTAATCAGTGTAAATTAATGACCACAACTTTACTCGGGCAAATAGCTTGGATTAGTAGCACTGTTCATTCTGCATATATTTCTTTTTGGTTTTTGTGTATGGAAGCAAAGTAATTATTCAATTGATCAACTGTAATAGAGGGAATTTAGAGCATTTGAGTGATGGTGGAGAGGAACCCAAATATTTATTTGTTTTCTTTTCAAAGAACAATTTTAATTTACAAATGAATTCCAGTACTCCGTTTGGCTATTTGTTTCAGGATTTAAGGTTTTTGGAATGATAAATCCTTAAATCCATTAATTTTAACCTATAAAGTATAGGATTTGGCTTATCCTAAATTTAACATATTAATGGTGCTGAAATATGGGATTTAAGCTATATCATGCTATGGTGCATTCGTAATTTTATTATGTTTGGAAATGAGTTTCTGCTTATGAATTATCAAATATGTCGTTATCATAGTTCTGTTTTAAACAGCTTCACAAAGCAGAGGCAAAATAGTCATTTTTCCAGAAACAACTGCCCCACAACTGTTCTCACACAGCTGCAACAAACAAGCTATCAGCTTCCCCGCAGCAGCTTCCTGGAACAGCACAACTGCAGCTGAAAAACTGCAGCTACGCCAAACAAACCATAAGAGAGTTTGGAGGGAAAGTAGGAAGGAAAGTTTTTGAATTGCTGGGAGAGGATTCTATTAAAAGGGAAAAAATATTACATCAGTACTACGCACGTAGAGTAACGTGCGTACCCAATGAAATCACGCCACGATACCCCGCGCGACGCAAAAAAAAAACGGCGCAGTAACACGGGGAATATTCTTCCCGTGTTATTCATGTGTTATTGTGTGTTATTCATGTGTTATTGTATCCTGGGAATATTNTATAAGGTAGAGAACAAATGTCTCCCCTCATCAAAAAAGCTAGATCTAAAGGAGGAGTTACATTTAAAATAGGACCAAGAGTAGGAGCACCCTTAGTAGCAAGCAAATTTTCACATTTGTTGCCTTCCCTAGGGATATGGCTCCAAAGGATTTGGAGGTTGTGTTGAGTTGACATGGCTCTAATCTGCTTGAGCAAGGAAACAAGGAATCAAGGGAATGGGAGATATTCTTTGATAACTTGGACTAGCAATGAAGAACCTAGCTCCAAGTTTAGGTGTGACCAACCCATAGTAGCAGCAATTTTAAGTGACCAAACTATAGCTTGAGTTTCAACATGTATGTCATTGATAGCAAAATAAGAGAATAAAAATATAATAGATAGTTCCCAGTATAATTCCTGAAGATACCCCCATTCCAACAGAGGTCTTCTTGAAGCTACCATTAGTATTGATCTTGATCCAAGGCTGCATTGGTTTCCACCAATGAATTAATTTAATTTGAAAAAGAGAGAGAGGTGGACTGTCAGGATCCCTCTTGTTAGACCTATTGTCGGCACTATTTTTGGTGTGGGGTTTGCCCGTAAGAAGCTGTCGATCATCGGAATTGAAATCCCATTGCCTGCTTCGGAAGGACGTTTAAAAAAAATTTAGTTTTGAAAAAGATGAGTCAAACTGACCCCATAATTTTCATAGCTTATATGAAAGAGCGCTTTACCTCAAATCCTGTATCTACCCCGAAGGATGAACACAAGAGTTGAGGGTGAGGCTCGATCAAATAAACTAAAGAAAGTTATGACATCCATTTGGTTTGCGAAACCAATGTATTGGCCGACAAGTTCCCCTATTTAACATAAGAAATTAAATAGGGTTTATATTATNAAATTGGCAAGAGGAGAGGAAAGGAGATTTCTGGGAAAGCATTCTTTAAGTTGGTTTCTTGTGCTGCTTTGCTTTAGCATTCTTGCGGTACCCCTCTCTTCCCCCTTCTTCGGTGCTCTGTTTTCTTTCGATTTTCCCTCTGCCGAGTCTTTGAGCTTGCCTCTGATGGGTGATACAGCATACTAGCTCGTTTTATTTGGATATATTTTCTTGAGATATTCACTTCAAGTGCATTTGGAAATGAAAATGTGAGCATGTGTTAAAACTAGACTTGGTTACTTGCTTAAACTAGGGAGGCTATGACATCTTTATGATTATTGTGACATGTTTATGTTGAAAGCATTTAGGGAGTTAAGGCATGACTTTGAAGTGATTTTTTGCTCCTCTTGCAAGCATGTTGGGATTTCGGCTTTAGCATCTTATGACTAGTTCTTGCTTAAAATGAATGCTAGGGAGTTCGTTTTACTTCTTATACATATGTGGGGGCTCGGCTTTGGCTTCCTGTGGCTTTCCCTGGCTTGAAATATATGTTATAAGAAAACTTGTTTAATTTGGAAAGTCTTGTATCTTGTTTTGAGAATTCGGCTTAACTCTTCATAAGGCATCTCCCCTGTTCATATATTTGTTGGAATAATTTCATGCTTAGAATATTGAGACATGCAGGTTGGTTCTTTGGCTTTGGATGGCTTGGTTTTACCTTCAGGTGGCTGAAATTTTAATTTCTGTTAAAGCCTAATTTATATCAATGCTTGGGCCGGTTTTAATCTTGTTGAGCTCTGACTTTTGGNTTCTATTAAAATATGAATTTATACCAATTTTGGGCCGGTTTTAATCTTGTTGAGCTCTGACTTTTGGTTTTTTGAGTTTTCGTTGAGCTCGGTTTGGGCTCTGCTTGGGGGCTGGCTTTGGCTTTGTCTCTGGTTGAGGGCTGGTTTTGGTTTTGTTTCTTGTTGAGCTCAGTTTGGCTCTAGTTGGGGGCTGTGTTTGGCTCCTAGTTCTTGTCGAGCTCGGTTTTGGCTTGATTTGGAGTCACGGTTTTGGGCTTGAAATGGCTATAGCTTTAATGCTTTATGGAAGTCTGGATTTTGATATCGTTAGGCTTGGTTTGGGCTTTAAATGGCTCGGCTTTGGGCTTTTGTTGGTATTCAGTTTTCATTTCAAGAGTATGGGATGTTGATTTTTGTGGGGCTTGAGCCTTGACTTGCATTGAGGTGTTAAAAGTTCTTTTCCTGGCTTTAAGGGCCCTCGTGTTTTAGCCCTGCTGCACTTTGTTTGGCCTCTACTGTACTTGGATTGGCTCTAGTTGAGGGCTGACTTTGGCTTTGGTTCTCGATTGAGCTTGGTTTGACTCTAGATGGGGAGCTGTGTTGGCTCGTTTTGGCCTTGTTGAGCTTAGTCTAGCTCTAGTGGGGAGCTGTGTTTGGTTTCTGGTTCTTGCAGGGCTCGGTTTGGCTCTAATGTGGGCTGTGTTGGCTCGTTCTACCTTTGCTGGCTTTGGCTCCTACTCCTTACCCGCGAGGTCCATTGCAAGTCTTTGGGTGTGATTTAGCTTCCCCGACTAGGCTTGGATTGACTTGAGTGTTTTGGATGAATCGAACTCGCCATCCCAAAATTTAGGATTACTTTAGTTGCCTTTGGTGGTCTCTTTGTTGTCTTTAGCAGCTACTCTTTGCTGCCTTAAGCCGTGAGCCTCTCTATGCCTTGGGTTGCTGTGGCCGTGGGCCTTGCTTGTGCTTTGTGTTGCCTTTGGTTGTGGGTCTCGGCAGCTGTCCCTTGCTTTAACTGTGAACCTCTTTTGTCCCTGTTCTTGCCTTGGCCGAGAGCCTTGTGGGCTGTTTCTCCTTCCCTGTTAACCCCGATCGTGAGCATTTATGTGGCTTGATAGGGAAATTTCTATGCTTACCTAATATATGGAATTATGGATTGAGTTGGAGGAGTTTCGAATTTAATATGAGTTTGGAAGCATCGACAGTGGTTTCCCCGCGATCATTTTTTCTTTCGAAGTCTCGAANCAATTACTTGAAATTTTTATGTGAACTACCCCTAGACTAGAAAGTCGTCTGGCCAAAATTTCATAAATTTTTGAATTTTGTATGATTTATTAAAATTAATTGATGTTTTGGGGACTTTAATAAAAATAAAATATTTTAAGTGTTGAAAAATAGATTTTTTTTATTTTGGAAAATCTCTCTGAGGTTAGGGAATGCAAAGAAATTTATTTTTGTCTTTTTCTGATTTTTATTTGATTTTTTAGAATTATTTTGGTGAAAATTCTATTTTTAAGCTTTAAAAATCATTTTAAGGTTTAAAAACAGATATCTTTATTTTTAGACATTGGAAAAATATTCCAATGATTCCTAAGTGTTTAGGAAATAATTTGGAACATTTTCATGAGTCATTTATGATTTTTTTTTATTTTTTAATTATTAAAAATAATTAAAAATAACCCAAAAATCAAGTTTTTATTTTGAATATATTTTTATTTTTATTAAATCTCCTTGATATCAGAGAACTCAAAAAAACTAGGTTTTGTAATTTTTGGAGTTATATTTTGATTTTTAAAAATCATTTAAGTTTCAAGTTTGAAGGTCACTTTTAAATATCAGTTAAAAATATTAAATGATCTCCAAATGACTTGAAATTTTTATGGTAAGTTCTTTGACTCTTGAGCCACAGTGGAGAACAAAAACCAAGTGATTTTAATCTCTGTGTGCTTCAAATTAAATATTTTAAGAAAACTAAGGTTTGCTCAAAACACTGATGTTTTAATTCTTAAAAATCATTAAATTATTTCCTAAGACTACTCTGTCCATAGGAAAATTACATGAATTTTTGTAGAATTCTCTAAGCCACATACAATTTTCTATAATTATTTGAATATAAAATGCATAAAAATTTAGAAAATTAAGATCTCTGTCTAGAGATCTCTTATGTCTTTGGAAAAATGCTCAAATTGTGCACCTAGATAGAGACTACAACATATAAAAATTTGGGGTCAAGGTAATGAGTCAATACGAATGGAGAGTTCAAAAACCTCTAACACTAATTAATTTTTATAAATATAAATATGCATCAAATAAGCATGAAATTTATTCCACATGATTCTGCTCTATTCACTGAGCAAGAGGGTATTTTAATTTTATTTTTGTGAGTTTTCTATGAAAAGTTATGAATTTTTGAATTTTAGGGATATTTTTTGACTTTTTTTAAATACCCCTATTTATTTATTCAAACCGCGGGTTGACTGGATTATCGGATCTGTCGAACAGCCACGCAATGCACTTCTATTTGACGCTGCCACGCGGTCCGCCGTATCGTTCCAGAGGATTATCCGGCTTGATCTCCGCCATCCATTCAATACACGCGAGAATGGACGACATCCGTTCATCGTCTCCGATGGCCTTAACCGAGAGCCGTCCAACTTAAAACCTTAATATCTCTCTCGTTTCTTAATGATTTTGATGAATTTTTTTTAAATTGTTCCTCTTGAAGGGACGAACACTTTTATATGGTAAACATACTATGAAATCAAGCCATCATAAATGGAGAGTTTGTGAAGGCTCAGGAGAGTGAGTGAGGTTATACCTTTGCTATGAGAGGTTTGGCATCAATCAGAGATTCTTCACACCTTCGTTGGGTCCCAAAGAGCTTAGGGATGAAACCTCTGGCTCTGGTGTAAGGCCTATGTATGATTTCGACCACAGCCGATTTTGGGTGTTAGTCGAGAGCTATGGTAGAGGCTATTTCAGAGGGGGAATTGATGGGGGTTTAACTTCCTTCACTGTTGTGAAGGTGTAGAGTCAATTTATTTGAAGTTTGGTGTTGTGTAGGTTAAGATTGAAGTTTGTCCTAGTTTCGGGCAGGAATTCAAACTCAAAATTGGATTTCTGTGGTGGAATTTAGAGAGGGAAATGGATTGTAATGTGCTAAGGGACTCTTATAGAAGCTCTCTAAGGAGTTTGGGAAGCCTTGGTGAAACATTTTTCTTACCTCCCTATTCATGGCCGTGGGGGGCATTTTATAGAAATTGGCCAAGGGGAAGCTTGACTGGCTAATTGAGGGGTTAGCCCCACTGCTTAGGTGTTAAGCAGAGGAGCTCTCAACTCAATTTGGGTTGAGGTGGCTTCTTGGCATGAATTTGGGTATTGGCCGTCTCAGCTCAATTTGGGCTGAGGTGGCTTCTTGGCATGAATTTAGGTATTGGCCATGTGGGGGGCTCACGTTTTGGGCTTTAGTTTTTGGGTTAAAGTAGTTAACCAAGGGTTGGGTCATGGTTAAAGCTTATAATGAGCAGTAAAAATGGCACCATAGGGTATTGACATGTGGTATATCAAGTACTTTGATTTAACCCTCTCTTTATCCCTTTTAAAAATTAAAAAAAAAATTCCCATGAGATAAATATCAAGCTTAACCATGGGTTGGTGGCTAGTTTTAAACTCAACTCTAGAGTTTAAGAGGAGTTAAGTTTAGGCTCATTTGACCATACCAAGTTGGTTTGGGTTAGAGTCTAGGATGAGTTAAGGTAAGGTTCATTTGACCATACCAAGCTCAATTGGTTTGGATAGTCCAAGAAGGGTCGAATGACCAAATCTTGTGTTTGGACTAGGTTAGACATGTCAATTGACCCAATTAAATACGAAATTTGGTGTAAAAGACCATGATGAACAACTTTCATGAAGGGTGAAAGTCATTTTGAGGTGAATTGGTTAATTAATTTAATGGATTTTTTATTTTTGACCCATTTTAAGCATGTTGGGCTAAGTTTGGGTCAAACTTGGGCTAGGATTTTTGATTTTTGACCCATTTTAAGCATATTGGGCTAAGTTTGGGTCAAACTTGAGCTATTTTGGTATAAGCTCAAATTAATTGTTTTATTTGGTGTAACACATCATTATGAACAACTTTCATGAAGGAATTTTTGACCTATTTTAAGCATGTTGGGCTAAGTTTGGGTCAAACTTGGGCTAGCCATGGGCGATTTTAGACCCATTTTAAGCATGTTGGGCTAAGTTTGGGTCAAACTTGGGCTAGCCATGGGCTAAACTCAAATTGATTGTTTTATTTGGTGTAAAACATCATTGTGAACAACTTTCATGAAGGATGAAAGTTGTTTTGAAGGACCCATTTTAAGCATGTTGGGCTAAGTTTGGGTCAAACTTGGGCTAGCCATGGGCTAAGTCGATTGTTTTGGTTGGTATAAAACATCATTATGAACAACTTTCATGAAGGATGAAAGTTATTTTGAAGTTGTTGTGGTTGGTGAAGAACATCATTATGAACAACTTTCATGAAGGATGAAAGTTGTTTTAAAAAGTTGATTTGATGGTTAATTTGGATGAATTTTAATGGATTTGGATTTAGACTTAAATTAAAACTCAAATTGAATATTGTGGTTGGTGAAGAACATCATTATGAACAACTTTCATGAAGGATGAAAGTTGTTTTGAGATCAATTGGTTAATCAATTTGGTGGATTTTTTATTTTTGACCCATTTTAACCATGTTGGGCTAAGTTTGGGTCAAACTTGGACTAGCCATGGGCTAAGTCCCAATTGATTGTTGTGTTTGGTCACAAATGACCTCACAAAGGATTTTTCAACAAAAATTGGATGTCAATTTGAGGTTTAGGGCATTCAATTGTTGAGATTTGGGGTGTTAGCCAATATTGGGGCTAATTTGAGGTTTTGGATTTAAAATAAATTAGATGATCAAAAGGTTTTACCAATGCAAATTTATGGTCAAATTTGATGTAAAATATTGCTATGAAGCTAATACAACATTTCTTTGGGCTAATTGGCATGGTTATAAGTCAAATTGATGTGATTTGGTGATTTAACCAGGGTATTGTGAGGTTATGGTGAGGGTTTGGTGAGGGTATTGTATACCTTAGCTCCAAACCAACACCCAGGGTCAATCTTAAGGCCAAGTAGCCCTATAGGAACTCTCCTTAAGTTCCCTCATAATGATCTTACCTACTAAGGGCTAGAGGTTAGGACCAATATGTGGAACTTCAAGTTGAGTAAAGAGAAGAGTTTTGA
>JXCR01002366.1:158076-171121 GCA_002079205.1 Phalaenopsis hybrid cultivar
TTCATAGATATTAATTATGCAACTATTAGGGATGCAATCTACTGGAATTATGCCCATTGGACCATCTGTGTGATCATCCATTTTATCATGGGTGGCATTGGCTCCACCTGCTCATGTTGTAAAATTCCTGGAAGATTTCCTTGTCGATCTATCTTATAATTGTAACAGCAGCCGCATTGTATCGTAATGCGACCCTTGCCTCTCATCCATTTTTTAGGTTTGGAATACGTTCTTCCGGATAGCAGTCCTGCTTTGCCTCTGATTTGGAGATCGAACACACAATTAAGTACTTCTTATTGCTCTGTAAGAGAAAAGACCTCTGTATATAATTCCAATCCTTCCAGAATATTAACATAGTCTCCATCGACTATTTCAAAATGTTCAAAAATATTGCATTTAACTTTATGTATTTTTGCAAGCTCGACTCTGTCTGGATATGCTGGATAACGGGCTTCATCATTTAACTGATTATTAATGATTGGTTGTCATGTTAATAGTGGTATTATTTCCACCGGATTATATGCCTCAATTTGAGTTGGCGCATGAAAAATGTCCCATGGATGATGTTGAAATGTGTTTATATCATCGATCAGCAAATCATCATATCTTATCAATTCATTGGCTGATGAGTAATCATCATAATTACCATATTGTTCCAAATGTAAGACATTGCAACCTGGGCATTCTACAAAGGCTCCTGTAGAATGTCCTTGTTTAAGTGTTGCAGAATGGCAAGTGGAACAAACCGAACTGGAATTGGAGTGAATCCATGCTGGTGTTGGTTCCGAATGCTGTACTGATTTTACTTCATCCTCTGTCAATGGAAGACTGTCAGAAGACTCCCTCATGTGGACATTATACATGTATCCTTCCAGGATCGCAAATTACTTTGCTTTTTCTTTCTGCGCTTTGGCAAGAGCTCTTTATTTTCTCCGATCAGCATTTCTTCACTAAGTCCTACGCAATGAGGCGAATGGTATTTTCTGATTGTCGGCAACTATCAAATTTCCAGCCGAAGTAGCTATCATGGAAGGCAAACGACGGCTTGGCCCTTCCATTGGATCTTGTTCTTCAATAATTTCTTTACTTTTTAAGGAGGAGAGAATCCCGGTGCTGAATTTGAGCAATGAGGGCAATCCCTCTTTTTCTTGTTCTCCAACAACATCCATTAGTGGATTTTTGTATTCTATGTTGATATCATCAAATTTCATATCGAAGTTGATTACTCCGCCTTGCAGTACATCTTCTTCGTTTAAAGCGAGGTTTAAACCGTCTTTGAAGGAAATGATTAGCTGCGATCCTGACATCTCCTTCTGAAATTAACAGGGAGACATTAGTGAGCTGGAATTGTTTATGAACCAGAACAAAACATAGTTCAATTAACATATATTTTATCTTGTTAGTGTATATGTAGAAAAGGATGGATGTAATATGCGATACTAAAAATTTTCATTAATTTTTTATATTGATACAAAAAAAATTTTATCTGGTCATAGACTTTTTAGGCCACATAAATAACCCCAGAACTATCTGAAGTTCACAAAAAATTTTCATATGTACGCGACAAACTAACAGCGACAAGCATCGTCATGTCGCGTAGTAGGCCTTTAGGTATCGTCAATTTATTGGAAGCATATGCCTTTGTTGACCTCACTTTTGGTTGAGGTCTAGAGACTTCTTTAGTAGCCTAGGTCTAGCCATAGGACTTTCCTATTGACTAGTCTTAGAAAACTAGAAAAGGTATCCTCACCATTAGAAATTCAAACTCTTCACTTTGCTCAGCTTGAGATTCCACATATTGGTCCTAACCTCTAATATTTAGAAGGTAAGATCATTATGGGAGAGCTCAAGAAGAGTTCTTATAGGGTTACTTGGCCTTAGGATTGACCCTGGGTGTTGATTTAAAGCTAGGGTACANTATAAGACTTGAGAATGAGGCTCCATCTAATAAACTAAAAAATATATGACATACGTTTGGTATGCAGAACCATTTATTTACCGACAAGTTCCCCTATTTAATATAAAGAATTAAATAGGGTTTATATTAAGCTGGGTTCAGACAAACTTCCTGTAAGGGCAAGCCCCTATAGTTAATTACATCATAAATGACTGAAGTCATATGAGAAAACTCTCGATAAAAATCAAGAAATATTATCTTCAAAGAGATCAAAAGGATATGACTTTTCAATGAAATCGAACAAAGAGGTGTGAAAAGAGATTGGTTCAAATTTAGAACATTTATTGCAGAATCCAAAGGCAGAAGACCTAGGGGATGTCATAGATTCGGAGGAAAACCCGGTGACTTCCCAAGCTATCCTATAGTTTGGCTTCAGTTTTGAGGAGAAATATTTAAATGTTTCATCCTGTCAATTTTATTTGTTTAGGGCTTACATTTGTATGAAACAGTTACACAAATAGTCTGGAAGAAGTGAGGAATTAGTTCGTGACGAACGACAACGTCGAAATCCTAAGCTGAGTTAGAGCTTAAATTGTACGACAGAGCTATAGAAAGGCCTAAAGATGAGTTGAGGATTTATTTTGCACAAGCAAACAACCTCTAAATCCTATGGCTTGTTATTTAATTCTAAGGAAGGAATGATTTAGCAGATGTAGATAGGTTTTGTTGTTGAAGATGGTCATGCTACCCACCGTGTTATCTCCAAGCTCCTTGTCAGGACGATTTTAAGTTTTCTAATGTGTAAAGTTATGATATCAAATCAGATGGTACTATGGTTATGGTTCCTTAAATATTATGAGGGATGTTAAAGTTGATTAGAATGACACCGATTAGGATCCTACGATTCCCTCATTCTGGTACCACTATTTTCTTTTGGATTTACTTAGTCCAAATAAGTTTACTAAACTCAACTTAATGAATTACGTACTTTCATTTAGACTGTGGGAAGTCTCATTAGCAACCGTAGGTTACCTCCTCCGAGGGATTCCCGATCATCCAATGGAGACTCTTAATTTAGTTGCAATTGTGGGTTTTGTGATGTTTGTGATTAAATTTTAAGTTGTCTTATATTTTGGATGTTGTGGCGGTGAATTTTATCTTGGTTGATTTTAGTTTTGGTTTTGGTTTTATGGCTATCATAGCAGTTTTAGGTTTTCATGCAGGGTGACATCATTGTTTAATATGCAAGTTTTATAAGAATGAAAGTATAGTACGGAAAGTAAAAGAGAAAATGGTACTATAAACTATAAAAGCGTATTTGGCGAGTCTTCTCGTTCCACCACCTGAAAGGTCAGTACTTACAGGATATGTAGATAATATTGTAAGGAATTTAAATTGCATGAGTAGATGAAGGTTTAGCTGCTAAACTTCAAGTTAGGATTTAGTTGAATCTCGGAAGATCCTAGTGGATAATTTTAGAACAAAATATGACAAGTCCAATTTGTCCTTCAGAATATCCATTATATTTCAAAATGTTCAAGGTGTGACCCTAGATCACTTTGAATATCTCTTGAAATATCTGGAGTTCATTTTTATCTTATCATAATGTTCCAATAATCATCCGAGGTTGAGTGTGACTACCCGGTTACTCAGTGAAATTTGATAATTTAATTATCTTGAGGATATGATACTCAATTAGTCAATTACGAGTTATGTGGGTGTGTAGCTTTAAGGCAAGTTTAAGTCATTTAAGATTCTGATGCCCATAAGTAAAGTTGGACTTGTAGTGTTTAAAGATATTGATTGTCAACCCAATTATCTTCTAAATCAAATCAATTGAGCTTAGATATCGAGCCTAGGTCACTACCAAGCCCTTAGCAATCATAATGGGGAATTTAATGAAGGTTAATATTTTAGTTTAAGTGCCATGTATTTTCATTTAAAGATCACATTAGCATCAATTTTGGGCTTAAGGAAAGTAAATTATTATCCTTTTAACTTAAGCCTCTCACTTAAGAAACTTTTGATATTAGTTGACTTCCAAGTCATGAAGATTGGGGGAGATTATTATTTATTAATGTTGTGCAAAGGTGGTGGGTGAGTTTCTACCTTATAATCCCATTATGTTTTAATCATCCAAACATGTTTATTAAGATCAAAGTTACCCATTTATCCCTGGTTAATCCTAAATTTTGATTAAGGTACCAAAGTCTAAAATTATCACTTTGCCCTTAGGCTACTTCACCTCATAACTCACTAAATACAACTCAAATGACTTTGATGGTTAGAGTGCCATATCCATGAGGTAATTAAAGTATCAGAGGAGAATATGTGGATTTTTAAAATTTCATTTAATTTAGAAAATTATTTAAATTTAGAAAAATAGGATTTTCAAAAGTTAATTTATTTAATTATCCAAAATAAAATTTATATTTATGGAAAAATTATTAGAGGTTCCCTAAGGTCAGACAAACACTTAAGCAAAACTTCATGATTTTTTTAATCAAATTTCTATTTTTATTATTTTATTTTAGATCAATTTTTATGATTTATTTAAATAGAAAATAGTGTTTTAATTATAAAAATTTCTTTCATACTTTTATTAGACTCCTCTTACTTTAGAAAACTTAGAGAATCAAATTTTATATTTTTGTGATTTTTAATTTATTTAATATAATTATTTTAGTGAGAAAATATGAAAAACTCATTTTTAAGCCTTTAAATTTTATTTTTAAATTAGAAAAATTAGAAAAAATGTCCTAATGAATTCTAAGTGATCAGGGGACATTCCCACTCATTTTGAACCATTTTTTTTGTATTTTTTAAAATTTTAATTATTTTAATTATTTTTAATTCAAAGTATATTTTAAAAATGAAATATTTTTATAAAAATAAGCTTTATTTTTATAAAATGCCCCTGATCACAAGGAACTTAGAAAAATAATTTTCATAATTTTTCTAAGCATATTTAATTTAATATAAATATTTTTTATACCAAAAATAAGGTTTGCTTAAGAAATCCAATTTAGTGCCTAGACTAAGTCAAATAATTTTAATATTTTTACATTGGTAGACACGATTTTTATGAACAATGTAAAATTGATTTTGTTAAATTTTTATATGTATTTAATTTACATAAATTAATACAAGGTATTTTCATTTAACTAAGTATAAAAATTCACAAAATGATTCAAAGCATCATAATATTTTTCCTAGATTTCTCTAATTACAGGAAACCTAGTAAAAATATTCTCATAATTTTTCAAGTGGTATTTTAGTTTATATAATTAAAATAAGCCAATATGGTCACCTTAGCTTGAAAATTAGGATTATAAGCATAGAGGTGCCCCTGACCTTGGAAAAATCAGAAGACATGGCCTCTATCAGGAGGAACAAACTCTTAAAATTTCAAGCCAGGGTAAAATGTTTTAAGCCACGGAGAATTAAAATACCATAGAGGGTATTTAATTAATTAAAAATCAGGGAGTGAGAAAATAATATTTATTTTTAGTCCACATTATTCTACTATATTCACTAAGCAAGTGGGTATTTTTCTTTTATTTTTTTGATTTTTCTAGATAAAGATATGGATTTTTGAAGTTTACGCATTTAAAATAATTCAAAAATCCCTATTTTTCTACTTATCCACGCGGTGCTGACTGGATCCTAAGGCAGCTCCAAAAGAACATGTGACACTTCGTCATTTGATGATGTCATGCCCCTTAGTTGCCACGCGGACCGCGCTTTATGCACCATGGATCTGTCCGGCTTGATCTCCTGCGTCTATTAGATACACGCTCGATCAGACGACTCTCCATTATCGTCCCCAAGTGACCTAACACGTGAGCCATTCACACTTAAACTTTAAGTTCTTGGCCTAGACTCAACCAAATTGCATGGGATTTATTCCTAAACCTTCATCTACTTAAGACGAACAAGCTCAATTTCAGGTGTGGGGATGGTGTGTGCACAAATATGAATTCGATCAAGATCAATTTCAGGTGTTGGTATAGAGTTTGGTTAGAGGCTATTTGAGAGGGAGATTTTGTGGGGAATCAACTTCTCACACTATGGGGATGATGTGTGCACAAGTAATTGAAGTTTGGTGAATTCTGGAGCTGTGGGGAGTTCTGTCTTGGTTTTGGCAGAAATTTGAGCTCAAAATTGAGCTTCCACAGTGGGGATCAGTGGAAGAAAATGGTGGGCTTGAACTGAGGAGGTCTTAGGGAGTCTCTGAGAGCAATTTGACAGAGTTTTCTTAAGAAAATTTCAGCTCTCCTTTCTTGTTCATGGAGGTGAGGTTTAAATAAAAATGTCCTAGGGTGGCTGTCATGGACAATTGAGGAGTGCAAAATAGTGCTTAGGTGGAGGGTTTTGAATTGCTAAAGCCAATTGGAATTGGACAGCTCAGATGGGTGAGTTTGGGTTTGAATTTTGGCTTGAGGCTCTCGTTTTTGGTGTTTTCCGGCCACTAGGCCGGCTGGTAGGGCCAGGGGAGGTGGCCAGGAGGTCAGGTGAGCCATTAGGAGTGTTGATTATAATTAACCCTCAATGGCAAGTGATGATGAGGAAGGTTTTTGGTTAAGGCCCATAAATGGGCATAAATCCCTTAATTTAGGGATTCAATGATCCATAGCTCACCATGGCTGGTCTAAGGGGGTTTAGCCTAGTCAATAGAGTGTGTTTAGTGGCTGTAGAGTCATCAATTCAGTTGCTTTGAGATGGCTAAGTTAATTTTGGTGCATGGGTCTAATTTGGGTCCAATTCGCTAAGAGTTGGGTTTGGGTTAGGCTAGCCATGACTTTGAGTCCAATTGATTGATCAACGTTGTGTATATGATTGTTATGAGGATTTTTGGTGAAGGATTGGAATGATTTTAAGTTCAATTAGAAGCTCAATTTGAAGGATTTTGGGCTTTTGGTCAATTTGGGCATGTTGGACTAGACTTGGGTCTAGATTGGGCTAAGGTTGGGTGAGGTTCAAATTGATTTTTTAAAATGGTCTATAAGAATGTCATAAAGAGTTTTCAACATAAATTGGGTCTCAATTTTTGGGTTAAGGCATTCAATTTTGGTGGAATTTGGAGACAGTCAATTTGGGGCAAATTTAGGGATTTTTGGATTTGGGTTGAAATTAAATGAAATTGAAGCCAATTGAAAGTTCAATTTGATGTGTATAATTTTTATGAAGTGTTTAGGATTCAAATTGGGGCAATTTGATAAGGCTATGGGGTTCAATTTTGTGGGATTAAGTCATAGGACCAAAATTGGGGGTTTGACTTGGATCAAAATCGAGCTCAAGGAATTGGTCAATTAGGCTTGGATTTGGTTTAGATTGGTCATATGAAAGTTTAATTTGAATTTAGAATTGAAAGGGTAAGATTAGGGCCAAATTTATGGACATTTGAGGTGGATTTAGGGAAATATGGTTTTTAAAGGCAATTTGGGGGATTTGGTCAAAATGGTCAAATTGGCCAACTTGGGTTTAATTGAAGAGTCCAAATTTGTTTTGGAAACATTTGGAGTGATTTTGGAGGTTTTGGGAAAGTTTGGGGTGCCAAAGGTATTTTTGTAAATTTGAAAATTTTGGGGGTATTTTGGTAAATTTGGAATTTTTTTGTGGTTTTGGGTAATTTGGGTATTTTGAAATGTTTTGAAATGATTTTTGAACAAAATTGGGTATTTTTGGGTGAAATTGGGATTTCTGGCCAAATTTGGGATGTGGGGGTGTTTAGGTGGGTAATTTGGGTAGGTTTGGGGGTAAAATGTCAAATTGAATATTTTTAATAGAACTGGGGTGTCGACCACCATATATGAGCTATGGACCAATGGAATCTCCATTTTGGTCCTCTATGTGGTCTTAGCTAAACCCTAGCCTAGGACTAGTGGGTTATGGGAGCCATCTACATGAGTCTCCCACGGGATTAAGGGATCCAAGTCAACCATTTTTGGGTTTTAGGATTGTGAGTGAATATAGGTGATAGTGAGTGTAGTAAGTGAACAAGCTCCAGAACAACACTCAAAGTCAACCCTAAGGTCAATCAGTCCTATGGGGGCTAATTTTGAGCTCCCTCATACTGACCTCACTTACTAAGTGTTAGAGGTTAGGACCAATATGTGAAACTTCTAGTTGAGCAAGGAGAAGTTTAGAATTTCTAATGGTGAGGGTTCCTTTCTAGTTTTCCAGGAATAGTAAATAGGAAAGTCCTATGGCTACTAAAGTGGGAAAACTAAACCTCAACTAAAAGTGGGGTCAACAACCCATCTTAACAAACACCAACTTAATGAGAATATTCACAGAGCTGCCAATGTCGATGAGGGTGCTATTGATTTGATAGTTATCAATAAGCACAGTCACAATGATATCATTGTCGTAGAGATTACCCTTAAGAGGAATATAATCACTAGTGAAGACTATGGGAGGATGTGAGCTATGTTTGTGTGCAATGGTGGTTGTGTGTAGCTCTCCTAACCATAACCTTTTCAGTCTCACTTGGCAGGATGGGTCTCCATATTCTCCAAAGATGGCAAGAACAATCTCTGTGATAAATATGTCATGGACTCAAGCTGTTTCATCTAATATTTTTTCAACTAGAGCCTTACTCTATCATTGAGTCATTGCTTTTGTCACCATAAATTCCTTCAATTTCCATGATCTGATTCAAACTCCTTAATTAAGCTCCAGAGGTGTCAGTAGTCCTCCATGTCATGATTGTGGTCATAATGATATGCACAATGTTTCTTAGGATCTCAAAGGAAAGTTTTGATCTTCATCATAGGCTCCCAATTAAAATAACATTTATTGATCTCAGCCATTAAAACTCTTGACAGAGTTTGTTTGAGTATTTTAGGTTGGGTAGCGGGTGCTCACCATATTGAACTAGATGCTAGTCGGGATACCTAGTCTGACTCCCTCAATAGTGCATTATATTGGTTGTGATATGATCTTCAGGTGGCAAAGCATTTACGTAATGAAGATGAGTGAAAGGACATTAATTGTGTATCAATCTCTATCTTTTTCCTTGGGTAGTCCTTTTTTGTGGGTGACTGGTGGAACATTCAACTTTAGGGATGTTGGGTTGGAGTAAGACTCCTCAGTTAATATATGATTGTTGGCCAACTCTAACAAACCATTATGGAACAAATGTGTATAAAAAGGGACCTTCCTTCAGCCCTTGAGCTACGACACTATGGATGCCTGTGGTTTCTAGATCTCGTGCATCCAAATTCTCCTCCAGGAAGAGGGTAATGAGTGAGTGCAGTCTCTCACTCCATCATTGTTGGAGTTATAGAAGGGTCTACAAGCTCTTCTAAGGCTTCTGTACACTGATAAATGGTGTCACTAACATCCGCTTGAAATTAGCAAATGATGTGATTACTCTCAGGGGTAATCTAATGAACCATTAGAGGATCAACTCCCTCAGAATTGTAAATAAAAGATGGTATTTCAGTGTGTCAGTGATTCTCAGCAAACTCACATTCAATTCAAATGAGGTTATGTGGTTGCTCCTAATAGGCTCCAACAATAGGATCTTGAAACATTATGGAGGCTCGACCTCACAAATTTACTGCGACAACACATTCTAAGGTTGATGGGGAGCCTTAACATGCCCAAACCAATGTAATTTGCTTGGTGCCGCCCCAACGCTATCAAAGTATTGAGATTCGCCTTCTCTCTCCGAGTCTGGAGGGACTCTTCTATCGTTGAGCGCCAAACCTTCACCCCGAGACTGTTGATCTCTCTCTCGGGTCAGTGCACCTTAAATGACATCCAACATTTAATCATTCAAATCATGGATTCATTGGGCCATAAATTCTCTAATGCACTCCATTTTATTGGTTTCTCTGTTATGGGGTTCTTCTTTTTGAGTCACTCCTCTTCCAGTTTGTGGAATGATCCATGCTCACCATGTGTTTTAGGATATTGAATCCAAATTTGTGCATGAATCATACCTTAGGAATATAGTGTAAATAAGAAGAGAAAAAAAGGGGAATGAGTAGTAATAAATCGTGTCTTTTTCATAAAATAGTTATCTAGAGGAGAGAGTATAATGATGATATTATGTTTTTACCCTTGCTTGGAAGGAGTCCATACTAGGTATTTATGATATTTTACATGTATTGGTTTATCGTATGACTATTTTTTGCTCGATCGACTTAGCTTAGCTTATTGGCTTCGGGTTGACTTGATAAGCTAATCATATGTGTTGACCTGCGAATTCAACACGACTATCAATCATTGATCCATAGTGAGGAATCTCTTGGGTATCCATGGGATGATTTGAGATACTTTGAAATTGAATATTCTCTTGGATTGATTATACTAGAGGGTAGCACTATCATATCGGGTCATTTTTTTGAAGTTATTGGTTTAAATCTTCTTTTGTCTCATTTTTGACAGAATGACTCAAGCTTGGATCATCCAATTGTCAAGCATCTTATCTATCTTATGGCCCTATCGGTTTTGTCCTTGTTGGTTTGACTATGATTTTGCTCGATCTCTCAAGTAGATCTCACAATCTCTTGGCAGTGGTCAACTTTTTTCGTATTCTCCCCGACTCAGATCATTGAATTTCTTTAAGATCAATTTTGACACGTCATTGTTGTACAAATAAAATAAAATAAAATACCCTAAATGCCGCTGCCGTTAAGATATTCCGAATCATTTCGTGGCTGTATAAAAAAGCCTGCAGTTCGTATCGCTGGAAGATCCCGAAGCATTTCGTAGGAAATAATTGAAAATTTAAGTCTCCGCACTACACGAGGCGGTCATCAAATGGTCGGCACTTGTATCACAGCCGCTGACTCCGTCGACGTTGCTTATTTGTCTCTTACTTATTTGCCCACATTTGTTTAAAAGTTTGCAAGTCTTCTTCATTACGTCGTCCCAACGTTACTGTGGGCCACTGTGTCATTAAAATTGAAATATGATATGCTGACCATTTTTTTATAGGATACATGCCACTTAATTCATGTTTATTTACGTGTTCAACACCTCAACTTCAAGTTTACAAAAATGACCTCATATGGAAGAATATTTGTATTTCATTATTCTAAGATTTAAATAATGATATTTCTATGTGATATAAATATTTTAGTATTNGTGGGGTTCTTCTTTTTGAGCCATTCCTCTTCTAGTTTGTGGAATGATCCACGCTCACCATGTGTTTAAGGATATTGAATCCAAATTTCTGCATGAATCATACTCTAGGAATATAGCGTAAATAATAAGAGAGAAGAAGGGGAATGAATAGTAATAAAACGTGTCTTATCCATAAAATAGTTATCTAGAGGAGAGAGTATAATGATGATCTTTTACTTTTACCATTGCTTGGAAGGAGTCCATACTGGGTATTTATGATATTTTACATGTATTGGTTTATCGTATGACTATTTTTTGCTCGATCGACTAAGCTTACTTGGCTTCGGGTTGACTTGATAAGCTTAATCGATTGAGCTTAATCGTTATGTGCTGATCTGCGAAATCCAACACGACTATCAATCATTGATCCATAGTCAGGAATCTCTTGGGTATCCATGAGATGATTTGAGATACTTTGAAATTGAATCTTCAATTGGATTGACTCTACTAGAGGGTAGCACTATCATATCGAGTCAGTTTTTTTGAAGTTATTTGTTTAAATGTTCTTTTGTATCATTTTTGACAGAATGACCCTTGCTTGGATCATCCAATTGTTAAGCATCTTGTCTATCTAATAGCCCGGTCGGTTTTGTCTTTGTTGGTTTGACTATGATTTTGCTCGATCTCTCAAGTAGAACTCACAATCTCTTGACAGTGAGTCAACTTTTTTCCTATTCTCCCCGAATCAGATGATTGAATTTCTTTAAGATCAATTTTGACACATCATTGATGTACAAATAAAATAAAATAAAATACCCTAAATTGCCGCTGTCGTTAAGATATTCCGAATATTTCCTGGCTGTATAAAAAAGCCGGCAGTCTTCGTATCGTTGGAAGATCCCGAAGCATTTCGTAGGAAATAATTGAAAATTCAAGTCTTCGCACTACACGAGGCGGTCATCAAATGGTCGGCAACTTGGATCACAGTCGTTGACTCCATCAACGTTGCTTATCTGTCTCTTACTTATTTGCCCACATTTGTTTAAAAGTTTGATGACGGCTAAAATTTCTTCATTACGTCGTCCCAACGTCACTATGGGCCACTGTCATTAAAATTGAAATATGATATGCTGACCATTTTTTTATAGGATACATGCCACTTAATTCTTGTTGATTTTGGTATCCAACACCTCAACTTCAAGTTTACAAAAATGACCTCATATGAAAGAATATTTGTATTTCATTATTCTAAGATTTAAATAATGATATTTCTATGTGATATAAATATTTTAGTATTATATATATATAAAAGAAAGTTTAGGTGTTGGACATATAAAGGCATAGGAATTGGGAGATATGTATGTAAAATGTCCCCTTTTTTTAAGATTTAGTATCAAAATATCAATTTAATATACATGATTTTAATGATATTATATTCATCATTATTTTTAAATTTAAATCAATTAAGTTTATTCATTTATATTATGTCGTTCAGCCATATGCGTTATTACTAATAATGAGGATGTAAAATGGAGTGAAAGTTTAATACACATATATGATTNTGTCCCTTTTTTTAAGATTTAGTATCAAAATGTCAATTTAATATAGTTGATTTTAATGATATTATTGTCATAATTATTTTTAAATTTAAATCAATCAAGTTTATTCATTTATATTATGTTGTTCAGCCATATGCGTTATTACTAATAATGAGGATGTAAAATGGAGTGAAAGTTTAATACACATGTGATTGCAATCATATTCTTTCATAAACACAAATTTTTTAGATGAGTCCAGACCATCCTTAAATATGTTAAATAGTCGAGTACCACACACTACACATTGAGGGATTCGAACCCGTGACCTGAGAAAACTTATGATATATATATATATATATATATATATATANTAATACACATATATGATTGCAACAATATTCTTTCATAAACACATAATTTTTTTTAGACGAGCCCCGATCATCCTTAAATATGTTAAATAGTCGAGTACGGCACACTACACATCGAGGGATTCGAACCCGTGACTTGACTTATGATATATATATATATA
>JXCR01002366.1:179972-243046 GCA_002079205.1 Phalaenopsis hybrid cultivar
ATATATATATATACATACACACATATTATTAACACATATTCATAATATGCTCATTTCAAATCTTGTAATTACCACATTATGAAACAAACAGCTAAAGCAATAAGCTCCTAAAGGGAATGAAAAAATGAATAAAAAAATAAGTTAGGGTGTTTTGAGAAAAAAAATAATTTATTATTATTATTATTCAAAATAATGATTTTAAATTGAAATAACATGCTTTAAATTTTTTATAAGGGAAGTTGATGAAATTTTATTTTTTTTTCCTTCAAAATTTAGTTGGGTAGTTAAAATATTTATAAACAAATAAAGTTAAGTTTTACAACTTGTGTTTAAAGGAACAAGGTTTTAAAGTGATCATAACAAAGTGGGTAGTCCAATTTTTAATTGTTGGTAAGATAATTTAATTAATACTTAATTTAGAAATTAAATTCAGAATAAAGCAAAGCATTTATATAAGCTAAAAAAAATATAAAAAGTTCCATTTTATGAAGTGCACATTTATGCTTACCATTTATGATTAAGAGAGTGTGCATAATTTTTATATATGAAAACAAGAAATCTAAAGCATTGAAAGTTTGTTAGCATTTAATTAAAATAATATATTCTTAACATTTGATAACACACATCTTTATATTACTTACTAATGCACAATGAAGATTTAAATTTGTAGAAATAAATTATAAAATTACTTATATATTAATAATGAAAATAAATGAGCTAAAGAATGTTAGTTAAGAGGATAGATTGACAATAATGCATTTTCAATAGCTGGTATGGTATAATGATAAAAGTGGACACTTCTAGACATAAATGTTTCTTAAGTCATTAACTTTATGATGAACTACATAGATAGGGTGAGAATTTTGAAATAATCCTTAATACGTATTTAGGACACTTTTCAATCTTATGTTTTATGATATGGGCTTAATATAATTCACTATCTGACTATCTCCAATAAATCTAAGCCTATATGTAAAGCATATTTCAAAGCTAAAATCGGATATTTTATATTTATACATAAGACATAACAAATAAATATTATGAAAAGAATAGTTGAATGAATTGACACTTATAAGCTTGACTAGCATATTACATCATATAAATGAATATTTGACATCTTTTTTAAAGTTTTTTGTTAACAAAATTATCGTAGTTACTATTCAGGAAAAATTTATTATAAATATACAATGTTATAAATTTCTTATGTTTATTTCTTAATTAGTTTTAATTTCAAGAATATTGAATTTTTATATTAGAAATATTTATTTTACCATGCTTTTGAGCTCTTTAGGTTTTATTCAACCAATCACTTTATGTAACTAAAAGGATAAGGCTGATCATGAGAGCAGATTATGTTTTCAAGAAACAATATATTTTCTTACTTATAAAATTAGTATAATGTATATATCCCATTCAAATATGCATATGATAAATGTTTTTTTTAAATAAACTTAGATATTCATTAGAAAATTTGTAATAGAATGGTTTAAACATTTTGGAATATTTTACCAAAATTTATTTATGATATATAGATCTTTGAGAGGTGTAAATTATGTGTTCAATTCATTCAAATTATTAAATCANTAACACATATTCATAATATGCTCATTTCAAATATTGTAATTACCACATTATGAAAAAAACAACTAAAGCATTGAGCTGGCTAAAGGGAATGAAAAAAGGAATAAAAAAATAAGTTAGGGTGTTTTGAGAAAAAAATCATTTTTTTATTATTATTCAAAAAAATGATTTTAAATTGAAATAACATGCTTTAAATTTTTTTATAAGGGAAGGTTCCTTAGAAGTAGATGAAATTTTAATTTTTTTGGGTTCAAAATTTAGTTGGGTGGTTAAAATATTTATAAACAAATAAAGTTAAGTTTTACAACTTGTGTTTAAAGGAACAAGGTTTTTAATTGTTGGTAAGATAATTTAATTAATACTTAATTTAGAAATTAAGATTCAATTTAGTATTTTGTATGCAATTCAGAATAAAGCAAAGAATTTATATAAGCTAAAAAATATATAAAAAGTTCCATTTTATGAAATGCATGTTTATGCTTACCATTTATGATTAAGAGAGTGTGCATAATTTTTATATATGAAAACAAGAAATCTAAAGCATTGAAAGTTTGTTAGAAATAAATTATAAAATTATTTATATGTTAATAATGAAAATAAATGAGCTAAAGAATGTTATGTTAAGAGGATAGATTGACAATAATACATTTTCAATAGCTGGTATCGTAGAATGATAAAAGTGGACACTTCTAGACATAAATGTTTCTTAAGTCATTAATTTTATGATGAACTACATAGATAGGGTGAAAAATTTGAGCTTTTATGAATACAAAATAATCCTTAATACGTATTTAGGACACTTTTCAATCTTATGTTTTATGATATGGGCTTAATATAATTCACTATCATACTATCTCCAATAAATATAAACCTATATGTAAAGGATATTCCAAAGCTAAAATAGGATATTTTATATTAATACATAAAACATAACAAGTAAATATTATGAAAAAAATAGTTGAATGAGTTGACACTTATAAGCTTGACTAGCATATTACATCATATAAATGAATATTTGACATCTTTTTTAAAGTTTTTTGTTAATAAAATTATCGTAGTTACTATTCAGGAAAAGTTTATTATAAATATACAATGTTATAAATTTCTTATGTTTATTTCTTAATTAGTTTTAACTTCAAGAATATTGAATTTTTATATTAGAAATATTTATTTTACCATGCTTTTGAGCTCTTTAGGTTTTATTCAACCAATCACTTTATGTAATTAAAAGGATAAGGTTGATCATGAGAGCAGATTATGTTTTAAAGAAACAGTATATTTTCTTACTTATAAAATTAGTATAAGGTATATATTCCATTCAAATATGCATATGATAAATGTTTTTTTAAATAAACTTAGATATTCATTAGAAGATTTGTAGTAGAATGGTTTAAACATTTTGGAATATTTTACCTAAATTTATTTATGATATATAGATCTTTGAGAGGTGTAAATTATGTGTTCAATTCATTCAAATTATTAAATCAATTTATCACTTTATTTGGTGGGCAGAATTCTATTATGAGAGTTGGTGACATATTTAATACATATTCAATCATTAAATAATACCCGCCCCCCGTATTGTTCCTTTTGTTCACCCAAGGAACTATCATGTAGCATGACTTCATACTTCTCAGTATATACACTATAATTTACTTTCTTTTTTCAGCTGCAATATTCTAAGATGGAATACCTGCAATGTAATATTTTGTAATAATGTCTTACATTTGTATTAACTTGACAAATGAATCTAAATTGTCTCATTTTTGTGGACCTATGATTATATTATTTCTTTTATTTGATTGTATAATTTTAACTTATTTCTTCGGTTATACTANCACTTTCTTTTTTCAGCTGCAATATTCTAAGATGGAATACCTGCAATGTAATATTTTGTATTAATGTCTTATATTTGTATTAACTTGACAAATGAATCTAAATTGTCTCATCTTTGTGGACCTATGATTATATTATTTCTTTTATTTGATTGTATAATTTTAACTTATTTCTTCGGTTATACTATATCAATTTTAAGGGCATTAATTTTTTCACTTTTATCATGAAATAGAAAAAGAGACATTTATTATGTATAATCATCAATATTGATGGTGTGAACTATCATTGAGTTATTAAGAAACATTTCTTAAAAAGAGATTTACATATCAATATATAATTTATAATATGTTAAAACCTCTCCTTCAACCTTTGTTGTCCTTATTAGTTTGCTTTCCTTTTATGTGATTTACAAAAATACCAAATCTATAAAGTTAAGAGTCTACAATACTCCATTCTTTATGATTCATTTTAGCCTTTTGAAGGAGCTATGGTTCAATCTATCATCTCATAACATGATTTCTCATTTATAGTACCACATATAATGCTAATATTATCATGCATGGTCAAAAAATTATAATCAAAATCAATATTTGAGTGAATTTTATCCAAGTCACTAATAATATTATATTTAATAAATCAAAAAGGTTACATTAAATGTTAAATTTAAATTATGAGGTAAAATTTAAAAATTAAAATATGATCCTTTGAAAAGGTTGGAATATAAGAGGTTCATTTAAGATCAATAATAATAATAATAAAACAAAATAAGTTAATTTCTACAAATGTGCAACATAATTTCTTAAATAGATTGATCACTCACTTTGTCTCCCTTTTCTTTCGATCATATAATGGTGCATGGTATTTGTAGTCGTGATTGGAAAGGTTAAAATCAATCTATCAAGTATGATAAAACATATAATATGTAACAAATTCAAAACCACAAAAAATACAAGGTTACCTTTTTTTTAACACAAGTCTTGCATTTGAGGAAAGTTTCTTCTGATGACTGTCTTCATGTATAAAATAAGTGTTTCATTATACCTTTATTAGCTTGATTAAAATATAATTAATCTCTTTTCTTGGAATGTTTATATTTATATGAGTTGTCAAATGGGTACTTTTAATCCTTACTTAATGTAGTTTTCCTTTTTAATGCACACATACTATTAATATTGTATTAATATTTTTATTTCATTTTATGTATCCTACGTAAAATTATAAAATGACCATACTATAAAATAAGTGAATTTAAAATAAAGTGAAATATAAATAAATTATACTTTTTAGTATCTAATAATTTAATTTGTAAAATAATTTCTTCATTTTTATTATATGTTTATACAATTTCTTATTGTTATTAAACTTCTTGGAACATAATTTAGTCATTAAAGTGCTTGCAAGTCTCTTGATTTATTAAAATTAAGAATAGAAAGAAACATATCTATCTCTTATATATGAGGATATAAATAAATTATTTATTGACATTCATTTGAAATTCATAACATGAAGATTGAATTAAAAAACCTGGCTCTTTTAACACAATTATTAGCCAAAATTTAAATTATAAAAAATGATAGAAACAATAATCTTGCAAGTACATATTGTATTTTGATTCAATAAAAATATCAGGACAATTTTTATTTCATCTGAATAATTTATATCCCATGAAATGTTGAACCCAAATACATGTTTATCTTGTTATATTGCTGGCCCTTAAATGGCTTTTTTAATTTCTCTTCTCCCTTTAATAAGTTATTTAGAAAGAGGACCCTGTAAGAATTACTTTAGATCAAGTGCTCTAATATTATTTTTGATTCTTATACATCATATCAAAGTCAAATAATAATATTTAATCTAATTTATGAACACTGTTAATATCATTTTTCTTTCTGTTAAAAGAAATCTCATAATAAAGGAACACAAAAATCAATAAGGATTGCACGAAAAATATGAGATCAAGAATAAGGGTGTTGGAGATGTAATGCCTATGTTTTGGATGAGTTATAATTTAATATGGATATTTCTTCTTTAGTGTATTTTGGTCTAAAATGTACTTCTCCTTACAAATGTCCTAATAAAAACTTAAATGGATATTGGACCAACTATGTGCACCGTGATGCATATTTAATCATATTTCTAAAAAATAATGGCCAAATAATAAATCTTCCCAACCTAATTTAAGAAAATCATGTTAAAATAGAAAATAAGATTATTGTTATTTCTTTAAATTACCTTATCTTTGTTGACACATTTTATTTTTAATGACAAGACATGACATAATTTTTTATTTTTTGTTACAGTGTTGAATCCAAATATGTCATGCAGATCACACTCAAGGTATAGAGCATTGAACAATCGAGAGGAACAGAGAGACACAGAGATTGAAAGAGGAAACAAAATGCACAGTAACACAAGTTGTGAGAGAGTAAATATAGTATTTTTTTTTTGTAGAAAATGACCCTCTATTTATAGGTTCCAATGTTATATAATAAAATTATATGTTTATCCCTCCTTTGATAAGGATGTTACAAGTCATTATTAACCTTGTTATAATTGTAACTGACCTTGGGACCCTTTTATGATCATTACTGACATTGACATCATTTTAAATTCATAACTGCTTGAAGAGGGACATTCAATGACCCATTAATCTTGTTACACAGTCGATTAAAAATCTTTGGTTGGCCATCATACATTCGGTTCACTGAGAGTCCGTTGGTTGACCCTCTCAATGGAATTTTGGATATAGGCTCTCCGAGCATTAGTGAGAACTTGGACCATCAGACGGAGAGTATATCATTGCAATCAAATGGACAACTCTCCTTGAAAAAGGGGTCTTCTCTGAGGATTAGAATGGGGTTCCCTGGGGTGCCCTTTGGCCATCATTGTGAAGAATTCTAAATTATTTGAGGGCTGGTTATGAATGGTTGTCCCTCAGATTAGGTGCCATCTATTATTTCCTTTGGTTACACTTTCATTTAGCTAGCTCAGAGCTCCAATTGAACAAAATGATGTTTCGTGTTTCCATCTTTTGACTATCCCAATACAGTTCTTTGGTATTCATAAGCAACACCAGTTGAATTTTCTCAAGATTCATTCAATCATATTTTTATGTACATATTTTTTTTTCTTATTCTCTTAATTTTTGAAAGCAACATTTATTATAAGACAAATAATTTTAGTAATTGAAATTATTTGCAGTTCCTATAAATAAGGTGCGATCAACATTTTTCCATCACTTTAATTGAACTTCCTATCTTCAATCGATTGTTAACAGAAGAGAGTTATTGTGAGCAGTAAAACTTCATCTATAAATGAGGCAACCATGACAAAGACCTTTAGACTTTTGACTAAAAATATCTTCCCTCCCAAGGATGTAGGGGAGAAAAATAAACTGGAGAGTAGTTAACCCATAATAAAGAAGAAACTGAGGGATGAAGGGGTTAGAGGGAGAAGGCTGGTTGGTCAGGCTGAAGAGGGAAAAAAAAGAGAGCCACTGAAGGGAGAAAAGTAGGTTAAGAAAGTGACCCAAAAGAAAGAAAGAGTAGAGGAAGCGACCATGTCATCTGACTTGATGTTGCTCCATCGTGAGATGGAGTGCAGGGTCGGCGTGCATGCCACTAGTGTGACGCTCCTTGCCCTAGCTCCAATCCATGAGTGACTTGCTTAGTAACCATTCTACATGGTTGCAGAGATCCAGGTCCAGATGTTTGGGGGTACAACTACCTTACCTTTGGTTGAAGAGAGCAGTCAAGTGGTTGTTCAGTCGCTTCTTATTCAGAGTTTTCATTCATCTGAAATGATTTGGCTTATATGTCCGAGGAAACCTTATCTTCTCTGACTAAGTAGATTTATTCTTTTCTAATTTTTTTTAACATGTGATTATTCTTACAGAGGAGATCAAGTAGATTATCAACTCATTGATAATGGAAGTTGGCAATCCCTCAACTCTAGAGATGACCGAGGGTCCATCTATTCCAACCCATGATGGAGGTTCCTCCTATAGTATGCCTAGTCCTGCGAGTGTTGAGATAGAAACCAATGGTCAACAAAGATTTTCAACATCACTGGATTGCTAGTTGGATGAAACAGTGGACTCCTTTGCTTGGGAAGTTGGCATGTAGAGTGAGTTTCCATAATAGAGCTAAAGGAAGAATTGGTGGCTCTTCACCAAAAATATATGGTCATGTTGGCAAATCTCTGGGAAGATATGTTGATTTTCTAGATGGAGTTGACAAAGGTTCGGGTAGCTAGTTCAATCTCTAGGATTTGGGCAAAGAAAGTGAGCATTAAGAAGTTTAAATTTGGGTGGTTAGCTTTGTATTAAGAGTTAAATTCTTGTATCGGCCAAAATCTAACGTAAAATATTTCATTTCATTAAAAAGTTTTTTTTTGAATTTTTTAACTTTTATGTCATTTCATTTTCTCAAATTTGACACTGATTTGATTTGAATTTCAAGAGATTAAGGTACAAATTTATGTTGTTTTGAACTTTTTGGATACCATAATATAAGGGTCAAAGTAAAAAATGGGATTTGCACTTTTCAAATCTTCTTATTCCTTCTCTTCTGTCATTTCTTATTTTTCCTTTGAGTTAGTTATCTTCAAGCATGTCCTATGGCTTCCAGGTACTCTCCACAATTATTTGGTTTTATTTAAGCATGTGAGAAGTCTACCCTAAATTCATTTGCCACGGAGTTTTTAGAAGACACTTGTGTATAGAACACAAGTTTAGTGCTAGAGATGATTGATATGCCTCTGATGTGTGCTAGTTTTCTGCATGTTTTATGTTAATTTAAATCCCCAGTAACAGTGCCAAAAACTTGACCCGTCCTAAACTTACACAGTAATTTTGCTTCAAAAAAATGGTCAAAATCTTGACCCAATTTATATTAAATATTTAATATGGAAAATTGAAATGTTATATAAAATATATAAAATAGTTCATACACTAGGGGTTCTACATAAGTGCATGTATCACTTCAAGTAATGTAGGGCTTTTTTAAAATCTCAATATCAATCTCATAGAGAAGCGCAGTAAGAAATCCCTTAAGCTAATTCTAGTATACTACTATCAAGTCTTAGTTTAGAAGATGGAAATTCTTATGATAATAACATAAATCACAATATTCTAACTATAAAATTAAAGTAAAAAAGATAAGTTAAAATGGGTTTAATGAATGCTAACATAAATGTAACTAAAAGAACTAAGTTTAATAAACTAATTTCTAAACTTCAAAATTAAATTTACTTATACTAAACAAAGTTTTGTGACGAAGAGTTCAAATTTATGAAAACATCCTTCCCCATTATAATGAGTTTATGGATTGTGAAGAAATTATAATCATTTAAAAATATATATAATTATATTGAGCCAAATAAGCGAAATCCTATTCTTTACCCTCTATCAAGTGCATAAAGAACATTGACTAATCTAGAGTTTGGTCCCTAATTCCATGATTAGGTTGGGAGGATAACGACTCTCTCTCTAGAGCTCCCACTTCTCCCTTGACTGAGAGCTAACGATCTTGCATTAGATTCCAATCAATTGGATCAAATTGAGGATTTTAATCTGTCACCTTAAAATTTCTAATTTTGCATCCAATAAAGTATATTTCCCTATTTGTTTGCACTCAACCCCATGTATTACATTCTCACCCATGAAATTAAATGTAACTCTTATCATGTTGTTGAAAGCATAGCCCTTTTGAATCTTATGTTTCTCAACAAATTTTAACCTTTCAAATGACTAAATTGAAAAGTAAATGAAGATCAGAGTTTGAATCATTACAAATTATTGATATTTAAAATAGTATAAAACAAAATTAATTCTTTACAAAAATAAATCTCATTGTAGGGAGAAGGATAAAGAAGACTACTCAAATTTCAGGAGAATGATATGACAAAACACAAATTTTATATGTAAAAACAAGTTTACAAAACAAAGAAAGAAAAGAACACAACTTATCTCACAATTCTTTTGAAGCAAATCCCTAGAAGTTCCCTTTAAGTACTTTCTCTCTTTACAATCACACTCAATTCTCTCCTAGAAATGTAATAAAGAAGAAATCTCTCACATTCCATCTCCACTTACAACCCTAGAAGAAAATCCTCTCTTCTCCAAAGCCTTTCTCTCACTCTTAAGTCTCACTCATGCCCTAGACTCCTCTCCTTTTCAATTAGGGGCTACCTCCTTTCAAAAAGAATTCAAAATTCCCTCCCAAATTCTCTCCAAAAGTCACACCTTTTGAATTTCAAAAGACATGTCCATTCATTCAAGAGACATATCATTAAAGATCCTTCCAAAGTGTTTAGATGCATTAAATCACTTCATGAGGAGTTTGAATCACTTGGATCCTTCAAAATCCGCTCAAAATTCATCCCAAATCGCCTTAATCCGTCTTATATCGTCTATGATGCTTATGGCGCCAGTTCTGACGCCTCTAGAGCCCCACAATAGCTCCACCATTTTGCTCTATTTAGCTCCATTTTAGCTCTATTTCACTTCATTTCAGTTGTGTTTTACTCCTAACAGATATGACCATTGACCCTTTGAGCTCCTTTGTTATTTTCTATGGGCTTCATTGATATTTTTGAGAGAGTGGAGGCTAGTTGGTTTTCTTCTTGGTTACCAGTTGGCTTGGAAGAATAAGTAGAAGTGGAACGCATTGAGGAATGCTCAACTGAAGAGGAGGAGCTTGAGCTAGAGTCTATTCCAGAGTGAAGGCTATCAGTTTCTAAATAAGAACAGCTTTGGCATAAGGGCAAGGCTCTGACCAATGATTATGACTCCTCTCTCCTCTTACTTCCCAAGAAGAAACATAAGGGACTTAAATATTATTAGAGCCCACTATAAGAGGAGTGACGAAAGGTCTTTCTCAACTCAAACTCAAGATATGCTATAACATATGCACTGAGAGACTAGTTCCCACAAGTTCTAAGAATAGACGAGTACTCCTCAACCATCATCAATGTGCTTTCGTCGTAGGGCTTACAAAAGGTCTTGAATAACTTTGGGTGGAGGATTGGGTGGCCTTAGCAAAGGCTTGACTGGAAAAGGCATAGGTGGAGTTGATGATCACGTATGATTGGGTATCTACTGATCAGGAGGGGAATGCATAATTGAAAGGGAAAATAACCACAATGAAGACACCTAAAGAGTTTTTTAACACTCAAGTTATACATCTAAAGACAAGTACCAAGGTGTCCATTGACCAATTTTTTAGATTTGGGATGGTCCACCCTAAGTACTCTGATCTCGATGAGTTCAAAAAACTTTTCACCACTTCTTCAACTTCAGTATAAAGAGACAAGTTTGAGGCAATAATGTGGTGAACTATGGGTCGTCTAACACTCAACCCAAAGATTTCTAGACTTAATTTTTTTAAAGTGTATTTGAATTAATGCAAATGAAAAGTTTTGTTCAAAATTACATGTACTCAAACAATTATATTAATGAAATGCAACCATTGGCTAATTTTCACCTATAATTAATTTTTGTTTCTTTGTATGATTTGCCTATTTAAGACATATCACATAATTTTCCAGTCTTTTTAGTCAATATTTAAGTGTTCACAATGCTGCTCAAGTTGTACATTGTGTCTATCTTTTCAATATATCAAGTCGTTGCTCTAAATGATTTCAATCATCGAGATTTACTTGTTGGGTTGAATTACACAGTGCCTTCCGCAGAGCTTGTCACTATTGGGCAATGAACCATCTCTAACTCTTCACTTAGTTTGAGTGTTAGGGTTAGGTTTTTTTTTTTGCTTGAGTGCTGAGGGTTAATTTTTAATGTGTGTGTGACAATCAGACATCGTGTTGTAATTGTCAGTCATTTTATATTTTTCTCAACCACTCGAACGATATGCGTCACTTAACTACTCATTTTAGGGTGTCAACATTTAAGTCAGGCCATAATTTGGGGTTTTGATCATTTGACTAGACCCACATTGTCTTTCAGTCGTGCTACTCTTCATAGGGGGGTCATCTTTGATAATTTTCCTATGATTTTTTCAGTATCCTTTGCTAAGCTTTTTCGCTATTGGGTTAAGAATTACCTCTGGAATTTCCTTTGCTCAAAACTTAGAGAATCAAGTTTGAGGTGTTTTGTGAGATGAATCATTACATGTTTGACTGATCAGACGACTTAAAATCATTGTCAGCCTATCTTTTTTTAGGGTACTCTAGTTTCTCGAGTGTCATTTTAATGCCAAAATGCATCAATCTCTAGAGTTTCCTGAGCATTGTTTGAACATGGGGTTTTGATCGCATAGTTAATCAACGTTTCTATTAGTATCTTATTTGAATAAAAATAGTAATTGTTTGAAATGAGCTTCTTTATTATCTTCTTGTGTCTGTATATTGTATTCAATTTAAGGAAATAATCTCCTGAGATCATCCTTGCTCCATGTTTAAAGAACTTTTTTGGTGTACTTCATTAATTTGTTGGCTCCTGGTATGACTTTTTGATCAATAATGAATCGACTGGTCTAAGGCTGGTGAATTTTTTCGCTAGCTTTCCCTCTTGTCGGTAGGTCAGCTTACTTCAAGACTAGGTCATCGGGTGCAAATGTTTTGTCTCAGACATTTTTTTGTAGTATCAAGCTGCCCTTATTTTTTACTTCCTCCTACTGGAGTGCTATGTTGGTTCAATTTTCTTCTAATATGTCAAGCACAAGCATCATCTCTTCATCATTTGCCTCTTGTCAGTTAATGAGATTCTCATTATCAAACGTGGTGTTTGTGACGACCCTCTGACTATGGTAGTTATATTGCACTACCAGCATTGCTTCCTTCCCATAAGAAAACATGTAAGGGGTTTACTTGATCTATGATGTTAGTGTCATTTGGACGACCCATAGAATCGATGGAAGAAAGTCCACCTAATTGCCTTTTGCTATGTTCAGTTTCTTCCTTAGTAGATTTAAAAGTATCATGTTGACAACCTCTGCTTGTCCATTCATATGGGAATGATATACATATTTGAAATTTTGATTGATTACATGATTTTGGTAGAAATTATTTACCTCTTAATCAGGAAATTGTGCTCCATTGTTGGTGATAAGCACCGGGGGTAAATTATACCAACAAATGATGTCTGTAGTAATCCGGGTAAGGATCTTCACTTCAATCTAATTTGAAAAGTAGTCCAATATGACTAAAAAGAATTTTTGTTGGCCTTTCAAAGGAGGAATCGACTCAAGGATGTCAAGCTTCTAGATGACCAAAAGTCAGGGGCTGACAATCGGCTGCAGCTAGTGGGCCTGATGGTGCTGCAAAGGAGCATACTTTTAACACTGCTCGCATTCCTAGAAAACTCCTCTACATCTTTCATGAGGGTGTCCAGAAGTAATTTTTTTGCTGTATACTTCCACATTCTCCAGTGTACTTCCAAAAGATGGAGTGTTAAAAGTATGCCCCTTTGCAACACCAAGAAAGATGTAGTGTTAAAAGTATGCACACATACAAATTGAGGATGTGACAGAATTTTTCCTCTGAAATGACTCCCACATTCTTCAGTGTACTTCCAAAAGGATCTTTTCTACCTCAACTTTCATGATGTGACAGACCTTTGAAAAAGTTTCCCTTTGATCATAAAGTATTGCGTAGACTTGAACTTGAATCTTCTTGGATTAAAAATTTCCTCAAGAATCATTTTGGCTTTAGATATTGTATGTAGGGATCCTCTAGCTCTTTGTGTCTTCTACTCCTACCTCCATAGCCTTCAGTTCCTCAATGACTAACCAAAGAATCTTCTAGGGCATCCTTCTTCGAAGTAAATGCTTTTGGATAGAAGGTCCTCCACTTAATTATCTTCTAGGCTTACGTGGTCAAATTTGAAGTCCACATACTTCCATATCTCTACTATGGAAATTTTTAAATACTTGAGCATCATTTCATCTCTGGCTTGAAATTCACAATTGACTTGATTCACCACCAGTTATGACTGACTTCACCAGAAAATGTCAGATGCCCATTTGGTAAGCTAGATGTAGACTGACTATTAGGGCTTCATATTCTGCCTAGTTGTTCGTAGGGCTGTGAAATTGGCTCAAAGATCGTTAATTGCTAAAAAAATCAAAACAAATTTTAGCTCAAAACAAAATTGAATCAAACCATTCGAGCCAAGCATGAGCCAAACTAAATGATCAAATTTATTTCGATATGATTTGAATTCGTCCATGGAACGGATTGAGATTAGATCAAGATCAAAATAAATTCTTTTGTTTTTACATAAATAACACCAAAATTTTTAGTTTTACATGCATAATGCTTTGTCAAATAAGTTGGCGAGGCATTTTTTGCTTGAGCTGAGTGGTAGGGGTTTGAATCCCCTCTTTTCACAATAAATACATTTTTTTCTAGTGTGCTGGCCGGGCGGGCCAAGTCGAGTTTAACCTAGACTGATTTGATTCAGGACTCTCCATAGCTGTCTCGTTGGTCTTGAGACCCCTCTCTCATTGGTTTGAATGTTAAACAAATCTTACTCTACTTTTCAGACAACTTGAAGATAACATGTCCAAGAATGTTCCAAATTGCCTCAAATGACAATTATCTCTCTGTCACAGAGGCATTTTACTGTGATGTGATATGTGGAGACCACAACTCTGAAGTCATTGAGGAGTTGGCAATGAAAAATAACATTGCAAGTGGGTGACAAATCAGCCACCAAGAAGTCCTCTATATTGGTAAACTATATGTCACCTTCCCCTAGGTGACAAAAAATTCAATTATTCTCAAGGCTTCCTTTCAGTCGCCAAAGAAACCATAGAAGGGGCTAGTTGGCTTTATTAGCCAATCTAATGATATATGCATTTTGTCAAAGGTCGACTTGAACAAGATATCCCCTGAACTGCAAATGTCAGCCAAAATACTACCCACATGGCATTATTAAATGTTATCGTAACCACAACAACATTGTTGTAGGGATTCTCCTTTGATGGAAAATCCACGTAAGTAAAAATAATCAGGGGACGAGGCTTTCGATTCAGAGAAAAAACAACAACGCAAAGTTCCTCTGTTCGAAGCCTCTTATGATTGGCCCTCCTGACCGAGTATTATTCTAGGATGGTTGGCACTATCCTTGCAATGTAGATAACGTTGGCTCAAACGGGCTCTTTAAAGTGGCTTTCCCCTATCTTTGGGTTGACACACATAGGGCCACGAACTCCTTGAGTTTCTTGGACCATATCATCTTTTCAACCAGGTTCCGAAGGTGTCATGATCGTGGTTAGGGTTGTCAAAATAGCTCGTGTTCGGCTCGTTAAGAAACTTGTGTTTGACTCGTTCCCTAAGTTAATAAGTCGAACACAAACAAAAATTTGTTCTTTCATGTTTGGCTCGAAATATTATTCATCAATTATATATATATNCCAGATAATCCTGATGGTGTCTGAGCTCAATCCTTAGTTTATGAAGCTCCGAATTGATATCAATCTGCCAACAGAACCACTATCAGAACAAATAATCATAGCAACAGTAAGCTTTTAAGTTAAGAATTAATAGTTTTCAGGAGGATCACATAAATATTAAACCATGAAGATTCATCAAGCTCTATGATAGCTTCAGTTCAAGTACCTGGTCCACAGAGTTTTTTAAGTCGGCTCGAATATTATCCACTATTAAAGAACCTGCAACAAAGGAACTACTGAAACTACCAATCATGCGGCTATGAAAATCTACATTTGAGAGGCTGGTAGAAGAACTGGAAATGCTTGCAGCAGCGAAAAAAGATGAACTATTATCGATGGCATCAAAGCTACTCCTACTGTCAAAACTATCATTCATGTTTGAAATGAATTGGTCATGCTGAATAGTTGGAGAAGTGACTTCATGTATAAAGGGATTCACTGCAACGTCATCTGTTTCCACAAGAAAATTAAGGAATGTTACAAAAGGGATTCATATCAACATACCTACAAAATAGGTAGAATCATTAAATGGCAGCCATGCGCGGGATCCAAAATAATTCTTAACAGAGTCAAGCAAAGGCAGGACTTATGAAGTTCGTGCCAAATAATTAAACAAGACTGCCTTCTCCTGATGAAAAAGTTAATGATTTCAATGATCAAGTATAAGAAAAAGCTTAAACAAATTAAAAAGAAAAACAATGGCCATTTTAGAACATGAATTAACAGACAAAATTTGAAATAACCAACAAACCCACTACATTCTTGTATGCATAAGCCGAAGTATAAAGATGTTAGAAATTAAAATAGGTGTACCCCTCTATCCATGCCCTCATAGTTATGGAAGAAAGTCAAGAAAATGAATATATTTCGGAAGCTATTCAACTAGTAAAGAAAAAATCACAAGTAATTTTCACGGAGTTGCCCCTGCGAATTAGCGTCCATGTGAGATGTACGGCATCTAATTGACTGTCTTTAGCGATGCTGATGTGGGTGTCCAGTTCCCTACACGAAAACTTTCACGACTTCCAAAGCCCTAGACCGGTTCGCTCCAGGCAAAAGAGGGACCAACTGATCCTTCTAGGCTTGGGCTTCCCTACTATTTGGAGCAGGGTACACTCCTCTTTACCCTTGATCAATAAGTATGTATTTTACATGTTTTAGGTTAGTTTTGATAACGTTTATGTCAGGACAATTATCAGCGTCCAGTTCTCCCTTCTAGGGTTGTATGCGAAGATAAGCAGTGCTCCGGTTGTATCTCATCTAAGGTGGTGGTTATCCTAGACTCTCCCCATCCTCAACATTACCTCTGTTGCAGCCAACTTCACCATCACCGCTGAGCCAACTTCATCATCATCGCTGCAGCCATTCCTCTTCCCAAAGATAGCAACCTTGTTGCCTCCCTGCAGCCCATCCCTTCTTCCTACCCAGCACAGCCATATCTAACTTTCCACAACCTCCCCGCATAACTGTCAATCACCGCTCCTCGCTGCCACCATATGGAAAACATCAAACCTGGTGTATTTGAGGTGTTTAAGAAGTGGAGGTTCATGATTCAAAAGAAACAAACTGGAGTTAAATTGTCTCATATCATATAATGGTAGCGAGTATCGTGATAAAAGGATCATAAGTTATTGTACATCAAAATGAATGAAGCATGAGTTCACTATTCCGATGATACCATAGCAATTGAGGCATAGTGCATGAATAGAACCATCAAAGAATATGCCAGGAGTATGATGTTGCATGTAGGCTTGACAAAACAATTCTGGGAAAAAGAATTGTCTACTACAGTTTATCTGATCAATCATGGTCCGTCAGTATTTTCGAATGAAGGTTTACCTGAAGAAGCCTAAACTGGCAAGGATGTGAATCTATCTCACCTGAGAGGACTTGGTTGTTTATGGTATGTTCATGTTGATGCATGATCAAGAAGTGAGCTCAATTTAAAATCAGTCCGGTGCACTTTCATTAAGTATAACTCAGATGAATTTGTGTATAGATTCTAGAATTATTGGAATAAAAAATTTATTAAAAATATAAATCTTACTTTCAATGAAAATGAGATGTACAAAGACAAAAACAGAACTCAGGATTGTCCATCAGTTACTTCTGAAAACTCCTTCAAATACAATCAGGTAGAACATATTGATGATCAAGAAAATGGAGAAATGATAGATCCTCAATCTAGTGAAGCAACAGAAAGTTCCCCAGTCAACTGCTACTGTAGTCAAGAGGTCCGGCAGAGTTACACGACCGATACAAAGGTATTCTCCTGCTTTGTACTATCTTTTGCTAATAAATAGTGGTGAAACAAAGTGTTACGAAGAAGTCGCTCAAGTTGAAGACTCAAAAGAGTGAGAGTTTGTCATGGAAAGATGGATGCAGTCACTAAAGTCAAATTACACATAAAGTTTAACAAAACTACCAAATGGCAAAAAAACACTACACAATAAGTGGATCTACATGTTGAAAGAAGAGTTAGATGATATCAAACGCCACAAAGCAAGGCTTGCTGTGAAGGAATTTCAACAAAAGAAAAGGAGTGGACTATTAAGAGATATTGTATCCAGGAGTGAAGATAACAGCTATCAGAGTTGTGTTGAGCTTGGTAACAAAGAAAAATCTACATCAAGAGCAGATGGAATAAAGACAGTTTTCTTGCACTTTAACTTAGAAGAAGAGTTGTATATGGTGCAACCACAAGGATATAAAGTTCTAGGAAAAGAAGGCATGGCCTATAGATTGAAGAAAAACTAATTTGTGGCCATGTAGACATATAGGTTTCAACATGAGTGAGGCAAAACTATAGGTTTCAACCTATATGTTTCTAGAGACATGACCCTCTATCCATGCCCTCATAGTTATGGAAGAAAGTCAACAAAAAACCATGTAGGACTTCCAAGAGACATGTTGAAACCTATATGTTGAGAAGGTCCTACATGGTTTCAACATGAGTGAGGCAAAACTAATTTGCACCCCCTTAGGAAGTCGCTTTAAGCTTTCAAATGAACAATCACCTAAGTTTGAAGTTTGAAAAAGAAAAAGTATTGATGGGGAGAACTATGCAGACTTCAGCAATTGAAAGTTTGATATATGTGATGATATGTACAATATCAAATATTGCACATGCAATGAGAATAGTCAGCATATACATGCATAATCTAGAGAAACATCATTGACAAGAGAAAGTGAATTCTCAAATACTTTAAAGAAGCACTCAACAAGGTACTTTATTTGAGAGGTGTGAAAATTACTACATAGATATGTAGATTCAGATCTGGCAAGGGATATTGATGGTAAAATAAGTACAACAAGGTATGTATTCACTTGTGGGAACACAGCAGAGAATTGAATCTCTACGCAATAGTAGATTGATGCCCTAGGAAATGATTTGGTGGCAGAGTTTTATGGTAGAATTGGGCAAAGAGCGAGGCATTGGAAAGTCTTATAGTGATAGTATAAGTGTTATTCATCTAACTAAGAATGATATTTTTCATGTGAGGAAGAAACACATTCAGCTAAGGTATCACTATATTTGTTCTCTCCTAGAAGATGATTAATTATCTTTGGAGAAGATACTTACAACTTAGAATTTCATAGATATGTTCACTAAGGTGGTTATAATTGTGAAATTGAAGCTATGCTTGGCTTCAGTTGGAGCTCAGGAAAATTGAGACCAAGGGTGAGTAACACTAGTGTACACAACTATGAAGATGGTGCGAGTTTGGAGAGGTGTGAGTAAATCAGTCTCCAAGTGGGAGATTATTAGGTGTGAAGTCTGATTGGCAAGGAGAAGCACCCAGGAATAGTGCAGCGCGCAACGCAATGCCCAGCGGGTGTCCCTGCGCCTAGAAGCAGTCAACCAAGCACCAAAAAGGGTGCCCCAATCCTAGTGGAACGCCTAGGCTCCCAGCCAAAGGTCCCAGGTTGAAATCTATTGACAATAAAGAAGCTTAGGTGCCTAGAAGACTCGGTTTCAGTATTCTGGAACATAGCGTCGTCTAGAGGTGTCGAGGCGCCTGTAACCAATTTCTACAGTTCGAGACTTTAAGTTTGGTGTTTCTTCGCAGTGGGAGGTTTGTGTGAATAGAGCAAAGAGATGTTGCAAGTTGATGTTGGATTTCCGTGAGTTCTCTTGTGCGATAAGAAATAAGAGAAGCGTTTGTGCGTTCCAAGAGAGTAGGAGGCTTGAGTTGTGATGTATCCATACAAGGACATTTCATTTCATAGTGAATTTCTTGATGGAGTGACTCCGTGATTTTTTCTCATTCTAGGGTTTTTCCACATTAACTCTTGGTGTTATTTACATTTTTTTTAATTGCTTGTTCGTGTGCTTCTGTTCAAGTATTTTGTTTCGGATCTCTCCAATCGGTGTTCTGCAATTATCTTAATATCATAACAAGTCTCCAATTTAGTCCCCCAATTTATCCAACCATACTTTTTTGTTCATTTGTCATTATACATATAGAATTTTTAAAAGTTGGCAGCCATAAGCAAATTTTAAAGGTATTACCAATTGTTATTTGTGTGTAGATAAGATTCAGGTGGCTATCTATGATGTTCTTAGCCATGTGTTCAATGCAAAACAAACATGTTAGGGGCAAAAAGCTATATGAGAATAAGGATGCGAAAAAAATTCTAAGAAAAAACATGAGCATGATAAAACCTTAGTAAGGTAACAAGTCATGGAAAAGATATAAGATAGGTGACGCATAACTGGTCAAGGCCTGGACCGGTTTGGTCCAGATTGAGAGAGGGTTGGTCGGCCGCTTCTAAGCATAGGGTTGCAGCCCAATTGGAGTGGAGCCCACTCCTAATAGTAGTAGGTCTTTTTAAGTGTTTCTTTGATGTTTAAAGTTTGGTTTTTTATTAATTTGCGTTTATGGAGTCGCTAGCTCCTCCTTTCCTATTCTAAGGTTGTATTCAAGGGTTTCGAATGGTGCTCTGGCTGTATTTTATAAGGTGGTGTGTATCATCTTTTACCCTTCCCCTACTCTCCCCTGCATTGACTCCCTTCATCCTCGTAACTTTCCCCTTACTACCGCCACCCATAAAAAAGCAATTATGCAGTCCTGCCCAACCCTACTATCATTCTTCTTGTCATTCACCGAGAAATGAAAACCTGCTATTCCAGCTTGCCGCCAGCTTGTTGAATCCCTTCTCCTGCTATTAAACAGCCCTCTAGGCACCACCTATATCCTAGATTCAACCTAGTACTAGTGTTGTGTTGCTATTTTGTTGTAATTTTAGATTTCCCTGTTGTTTGATATAATTTCAAACTTTGAATTCAGAAATAATATTTATTTTCCCTAGGTTATTTGTTAAATTTCGGTATCAACAGGTCTAAAACTTTAAAACAAGTTTATCTGGCGTATGAAGCAAGGAATAGTTTAATTTAGAACTATTCAAAATAGTTGGTGCACCAATATTCATAGAACCTACCAGATTGTCCTATGGAAGAGCCAGCAGAAAAGGACATAGCAGGACTTGAGCAATTTTCATCATTTGTCATCTCATATACTGCTGATATCGCTGCACGGATGGATGCCAGCTTACCATTGGAAACTACATACACTGTACAGAAGCCAGGGCTGGATCCTGCAATTTTAGAAGATAGTTTGTTTCCCTTCCTGCAAATCATTTCAGATATTAAAATCAGAAAAAATTTATTGTAAATAGCGCATGATGTGTCATCACATTTTGAACCTACATTTAAGTTCTAGACCCAAAATTGAAAGCATTCTTAACTACGAATATAAACTATAAACAATGTCAACGAAAACAAAAATCTCAGCATTGAAATTCAGTGTTGAGAACATGCAACTGTAGAACGGAGAACGCTAACTTAGTAAAAGCTTCATAAAAACTAGTAAAAGGAATGCTAATAAAGCCTAACAATCTTTCTTCATATTGAGAAAATTCAGAAGAAAATTAATTATTAAGGTATGGATATTTAAATACTGTAAAATTAACAACAAGAGCAACCGGAAAGAATATTCATAAACATGCAAAAAAATGAATTTTTAAACCATAAATCAAATATGATATAATAAGTTTCTTTAGGGCAGTTTCTTTCAAAATTTCAATAATATAATCAAGTAGCTACAAACTATCTATGAACAATTACACATTTATGCAAGCCAAGAGCCACACAAGCCCAATCTACATAACTTAAAAACAGATTTGAGTAGATATTTTAAAATCAAAAACCATAAATCAAATATCAACAAATTTTGTTATCAAAGAACCTCGCTGGACATAATCAATCATTAACTCTCTCCAAAAAGGCAGTTTACCTATCAAAAATGATCACTCACAACGCAGTTACCAAAATATGCACTATCATTAACATATTCATATCATGCCCTTAATCATTAATCCTTTGATTGATTGTGATTGTGCTATCTCGATAAAAAATGCCCAAAATTCTTTGATTGATTGTGATTGGCCTAGGAATGGTCATATTCCATTGGATTTTTTTAGAAAAGATGAAAGCTTTAAAATGCTTTCAAAAGCATAAATTTGTATTAAAATATTGTTACCATTATCCTCATCATGTAGAAATGAAGATTCAAAGAAATTTATGAGATCTTTCATGCATGATCAAGCATACCAAAGTGAAATCAAGACAATAAACTTTTTGTTCTCTCCTATGCAACAGTAGCACCTCTCTCTCTCTCTCTCTCTCTCTCTCTCTCTCTCTCTCTTAATTACACGATGCAAAAAAGGAATTTTGGCCACAGCACTTTTATTCCTACCCAGGAAATAAAATCAGTAGCATTGGGAAGCATATCAAAAGTGTATCACTAGCTACTGTTCTGTAAAATGCATTGGCGTCGAGGAGAAAAAACTCTACCAGAAATGATAAAAGAAGAGTTAACTAGAATACTCCTTACCTGCTAAAGAGAGTTTGAGAAGAAGCTCCTACAACAAGTACTTTAATCTTTAGTTTTGCAATCTCGTTTGATAAAGCATCAGCAACATCATCTGCTTCAATAACAACATTTGTAACTTCTACCTGCATAAAAATATAGGTAAATGGATTGCCAAGAGTTTTTCCTTGGTGTAGCAAAAAAGTAAGAGAAATTCTAACCTTTCTACTAGCAAACAAATGCTTGTAAGTGAGAAGCATTGAATTCGCTTGCCACTCTACTTCTTTCTTGTATGCAAAGGCTATGTCATCCCTCACTTTGGAAATAGGAATATAATTTCCCACTAAAGTTTAAACATTAAAATTACAGTGAAATAAGCATATTTCAACTTATTTATATACAGTTAAAGAAAGAAAGATGCTGAGAATGCAGCATATACTCACATTAAAAAAAAACAAACCAGATAAATAATATATGCATGGAGAATGCATATTTGCATGATCTCACATGCACAATTAAGAATGGATAATAATTCTAGAATAACAAAGGTTCTTTAACAATTCAATGCAAAAACTTTTAGATCCTTTATCACAGTCCAATATCACATCTAGCACCAATAGTTATCAAGCAAGCAATTCCTCTAACTCTCTAAGCAGATCAATTGTACTCGCAATCTATGGTGCCTGATTCCGAATATCATTCTCAAAAACTTCAGCTCAGCTTCATGTCATTATGGATTTTCGATTTTCAAAGCCATAAATAATCTAACTAGAATTACATAAGAACAAAAATATATATATTTCAGAGATCAGATCGCTGACAATGAAGATAGATTATTTGCAGGAAAGCACTGCTAAATTAAACAACACCACCTATTGTAGCAAAACTATCCATGTAAGAAGTTCACTCACTTGATTAGCAATATTCAACATAGTTTCTGCGATTCAGTTCACAAATGTAACTTTTTTTAGTAGGAAAATACATAGTTTGTCCTTTTCTCCATTCAATTGGAAACATACTATTTATTTTTTCAATTTAACCAAAAGCATCAAAGATTCGATAAAAAATATGAGAGGATGTTGGATGGTATGTAGAAAACTGGATTGTTGAAGAACACCCAAAAAAAAAAGCATTTAGTAGAGAAGTACAGAATTGGGTTGTCAATCTTGACTCACTTGCTGTTGGAACACTGGTTATCTTAGGGCGAACATACAAAAGCCTGAAATGGACCATTCCTTCGGGGACAAATTTTTTCAAAGCCCACTGCACTACACGTTTACTTCTTTTAGATCCATTGACAGCCACTGCAACGGTTCGAAATGAGGCTGCTAATGGTTCCCCAATTTCTTCTGCTTCTTGAATTTCCATTCCTTTAATTGTTGCTCATATAACAGATTCCTCCTGTTATTAGAAACTAAAAGCAAATTCAAATCATCCGGAAGGCTCATTAATCGATTTAAGAAAATAAAAATTATATAAATAGGTAGTCCAAAGTCCAAAACAAAGATTGTCATGAACTGCGCCCACAATTCAGGTTGCTCCTAATCTAATTTATGTCCTATAAACCAGAAGATGAAACTTAAAACTACATATTTCCAGCACTAATATCAAAACAAACAACTTAAAATAGAATTGTAAACATGAAGTTCAAAAAGTGCCTCTTTTCCTATCGAATATTCAAACATAGGGGAGATAACAGAACAAAAAAAAGGAAAACCTTAAATTAATCAAATTGCCTTCGAACATGAAACCCAACAAAATTTTTTAGGACAAACTAGTTTGGCCACCTAATTAAAATTGAAATCATTGAAACTAAGGGTTCTGCAAGCGCAAACCTTCTCTAAGAGCCAAAAGAAATAGAGAGAAAAATTATCCAGACGAAACACATTCAACTTCAAGAGCTTGAAGACTTTGTAAGTTTGGACCAACTGGGGGAGGGGGGAAGGGGGAGGGGGGTGGGGGAGATGAACAAAACAAGAAATGCAGTTTTTAATCACGGAATTGACCGAATAAGACCGCAAGACAAGAGCTTCTAAGCTTTTAATTACTCGGAACGCTGAAACCCTGCATTATGGAACGAAGTAAAAGGTAGGAGCTTGACCTTCTCGAGTTCTGGCCTCCCTCCTCCGGCTCAAATTTTCAAAAAAATATTTAATAATATAATATATTCTAGTCATTTTGTAGCATAAGAGCAACTTCATATACATCTTATTTAGGGTCCGTTTGGGGCAGCTTATAAGTGCGGGCGGCGTTTTCAAAAAGCCGTTATACCGTTTGGTTCGCGTTTTTCGCCAGCTTATTCGAAACTGCGTTTGGGTTTTTACACTAAACGCAGGCCGCGGGCCGGGCCGCAAGCAGCTTATCCAGAAACGCACAAGCTGCCCCAAACGGACCCTTAAACATAATTATGCTACAAAATTATTAATATATATAAAGTTTTTCCGTATTTCCTTCAAAATTTTGTGTCCGCTTATTAGATTTTCAAGTACCTTTACAAATTTTTTATATAACTATTTTAATAAATTTATTTAAAAATTTAAGACCTTGTATGTACACCAAAAATATGATCGCACGATTCTCGAGAAAATTCAACAGGTCTTGCTTAGGAACATCAAAGGACTGTATTTGGATAGTCAAAAGATGGAAATAGAAATGTCAAGTGTTTTCTTCAATTGGAATTCTGAGCAGATCTAACAGAAGTGCAGTCGAACGAAAGAATAGATGTCACCTAATTCGAGAGACGGTGTTTGCAACCAACTTCCTCAACTAATTCTAGAACACCTTTCTAGTCCTCTGAGAAGGCCCCATGTCTGAGGGATGCTCTTCATATTACGATGATACATGCTTTACCCTATAGTTCAAGTACACCCTAACGACAAGAGAGGGCCTCCACTTAGGATTTCAATGAGGAGGGTCGATCGATGACCTCTCAGCCAACTGAATGTACGCCGACTGACCAAAGTTTTTCAGCTAACCAAATGACAAGATTAATGAGTCATTAAATGTCCATCTTCAAACAGTTATGAATACGAAACAGTACAAATGTCAGTTATGAATATGAAAAAACTCCGGAGTCAGTTACAAATATGAAAATGTATGCTGATATTAATTTATAACGTCTCTATTAAAATAGGGATAAATATGTATTTTAATATATACGCCTGGAAACCATAAATAGAGGGTCATTTTTACAAAAAAAAAATGATTACTAAATTTGCTCTTTCAAAACTTGTGTTATTGTGTGCACTATGTTTCCTCTCTTAATCTTTCTTTCTTTTTGTTTCCTTCATCCATCTAACACTTTATACCTTAAGTGTAATCCACAGTACATATTTCGATTCAACATCTTAAAAGGTGCGGTGAGCATTAAATCATATCACCTACAAAAATAGGAGCATGCCATGGAGAATGAACTCATTTAGGAGATACCACAAATATAGAGTAAGCGAGGAAATTTGTGCAGCCAAAAATTCAAAAACTCTAAGATCAAATGGCGGGTCAGATTGCAGAATTGATCCTCGCGCTACTCGAGGGAAGAATGTAAGCTCCTCAATAATAAAACAAGAAGAACTTAAACCCCCAAGGCTATTGAGCAGCTCACAGGACAGAATGGGTGGAAGACTCCCAGTATCATGATAGTGTTGGGTCTACACCGTTCATCACAACACAATTTGGACAAATGGAGGTCTACCTTCAGCCAGAGACTACGTTCCCCCAGTAGATCTCCTATGTTGAGCCATCAGAGAAGTTCAAACCTCCATCTTTGGAATCTTAATGATCCAGTCAACCATATCGCCTCCTTTAAGTTGGTTGTCTGCCTTCTCAAAATCTCCAACGTACTCAGGTGTCGATTATTTTACACCACACTAAGGGGCTTGGCTCTCAGATGTTTTAATGGCCTTTGAAATAAGTAATCATCTCCTTTGATGAATTTAAGAAAAAGTTCACAATGCAGTTTGTCAGTGCCCAGAAGCCCTGTAAGAACTCACAAGCACAGCGACACGTCAAGCAAGGGGCAAACAAGAACCTTTGTGTGTATGTCTCTAGATTCCCTAAAGAAATTCCAAAAGTGCGGGATCTAGAGCCGTGGTAACACAAGCTGCCCTGACCCAGGGGCTGAGGAACAAACGATTCAAGTATTTTATAGGGTTTACAACATCCCAATAGCTTGGTCGAACTCTTGGAGCTAGCCAACCATCATAATGCGGTGGAGGAGTATGTACCCATTATGTGGGAAAGCTAAATAGCCTAATTGTCGCTCATAAAAGACAGCCTCACGAGATGATTGATGGAGCTTAAAGGATGGCCCACAAACCAAACGTGAAGTTAGTTGACTGCCGTGTGATGATAGTCAGGCTGGAACAATTTTTTGAAAAGGATGGAGCCAGTGGAACGACCAATCATTAGCTAAGAGTTTCAATGGTTGGGTAAGTAGAGGCCATGCAAAATAAGGAGTGCTTCAAAAATGCTCCACTTATGAGAAATAGAGCTTTTCTTTGGAATAAAAACAATTTTTGCAAATACTACAAGGACCATAGTTAGGGGTGTAAACAAGTTGAATACGAGCGAAGCCTGGTGCTCAGGCTCAACTTGTGTTCAGCTCATTCATATTTCAAACTCAAAAGGTGTGTTTGTGTTTGACTTGTTTTTTTAGCGAGCCGAACATGAGTTGTTCATGAACTAAGAGTCGTATCGATAACCCTAATCACATATACATAAGAAGTTAAGGGTTGGGGCAAATATTATTGTTTATATTAAAACATCATTTCAATCTAATTTAATAATTTTTATTTTATTTTCTTAATTAATAATTNGTTTGTTCATTTTTAAAAATACATATTAAAATTACAAAATTAGGTGGTAATAAAAACAGAAGATTTACTTTTTGAAATCCTTGCGTCCTTTTCCATGCGAGAGCTCCTTTCCCACGAGAAGAACCCTTGTCAACTTCTTTTCCATGTAGGAGAAATATTTAGGTGACCTAAACTGCCCCACGAAGTATACTTTAAAGCAAAATAAGGACATATGTAAGAAGAAGCATGCTCTAATTTGATTCACTTTTGCCACTCTTTAGATATACTTTGAAGATGATGATTAAGTGTTGAATTTCAGAAAAGTTCCTCAGCCCACATGACAAAATAGAGTTATTTTTACTATTCTATATGACATTGCAATTTTTAGTATTTTAAAAATTAATGTGACACGAGCCTTGTATGATATAGTTAAATTCATTAAAATTTAATTTTAAAATCATGAAATAATATTTTAAATATGTCAAACTTATTTACAAGATTTAATCTTAAGTGAGCCAAATACTATGTTGCATTTAGCAACAACTGGATTCGATAAATTCAAATTTATCAATTATACTCATATTTAAACTTTTTTTTTTATAAATAATTTAATAGTATTAGATATGATGATTATAATTTAAAAATATTAAGGTTTTTATAAACTTTTATATTAAAAAAAATATAAGTAATTGAGTTTAAAAGCACACAAAAAAAAATTTATTCAAACAATAGTAGCATTTTACGAACCGCAACTTTATACAACTACTTCATCTCAAGTTGCTTTCAAAGGGACTTTTGTGAAAGGGGAAGCCCTCCCAAACAAAGGCTTAGTATAATGTGATGTTCGTTGATATGGCCAAACGATGTCAGACTGAAATAAAAAAGAAAGATGATAAGTCCTCGGTTGAAGCTATTACTCAATAACAAGTATTCGACAACTAATTCACGACAGTAGGTACCGGATAACTTGTAACGCAACAGTTGTTACTCAACAGCTTGTCTTTGACACGTGGGTCTCAAAATTATGGATTGTTAAGGCATCTAGTATCTTTTTTGACCTATATTCATCCTCGAGCATGTTAGCATATTTTCTAGCCCATAAAGAATATTTCATGCTATATAAATTCAGTTTCATGATTCTTTTATCCTCTTAAAAATTAAATATAAAAAATACAAGAGATTAATGAAAATATGACTATTATTCATTACTCTCGAATTAAATGTAAAAATGACAAGAGAACGAAAATATTGTTATCATCCATTACTCTCCCACAATTGATGATACCATAAGTATAAGAAAAGAAAAGGATGTTGAAATACGTCCTAGGATGTATTTTTTCTCTTGGGTTGTTAAGTCCTTTTTTAGGGTAGATTCCTCTGGCACCTTACAACCTTATGAGAAAATTCACCATTTAGTGTGATGGTGATGATATGTTTGTCCTTATATTGAGAAACTTGCCACCTTTTTTGCAACTGGAAGGCATATGTTTGTTAAACTCAACTATAGAAGAATTGCAATTATTTTTATTTTGTTTGGGTTATTTTTTGTTTGGGGGTAATAGCTCTCTTATAAGGAATAGTTGCTTGAACTCCTTGACTTTAATTAGTTTTAAATCTTAAGGTCTTCAATCCTTAAGTTAATTGGCATATTCTCTTGTATAACCGAGTTGGGCTCCACAAAAAACATTTTTCATTGATGTTTGACTAAGAAATCGAGTGAGGAAAGAAACACTAACAAATTTCTCCTTATGCCATGAATGAAATTTACAAAAAAATTATATTTTTTTTATAACACAAATTGACGTCAATGGATAATCACTATTGTATTGAATGATCTAAAATATAAGGTGAAGAAGGAAAAGGAAAGAGTTTACGATTTTTCTATGCTAATAGGATTGCCTTGTTTCATATGCCTCACAACACCATATGTTCTTAGAATAATTGTAATGTGACTTGGTAGTGGGTCCTATGTGTCATCATCAGGTGATTGTCGGGATTTTGTTACTCTGCCAAAAATGTTAAAATTTTTCAAAGAAATAATGATTTGGTAGTCAAGAAATTTTTTGGGTGTTAAATTTATATCTTTATAAAGATGTTTTGTGAGCTCTTGAGTATTTAAATATTTTATATATCTATAAGAACCAACCACTACTTGATTTTTTTTCAGGAGACTTCGTCCTTTTCTTCGGTCTTTCTAATGGATGATATTCTGATTAAGAGAATAAAGCTTCCAGAGGAAAGCTAAGTATTGCTATATTTTGGAAACAAAAAGGATGAGATTTCCCCACAAGAGAATGATATGGAACAAATGCAACAAAACACTAGTGAATGACACAAGTATACATATTATTCAAGTAATATTCTAAACAGAGCTCGTGTATCAATCCCACATGGAACAATCTACTTTACAAAGTAAAAAAGCATTTAGCTTGTTGGTTTCGAACAAAACTTGAATGTACAAATTAACTTTTTGTATTTTTTTAAAGTGACTAATCCTAATTTTAGAAATACAACAATCGTAGGCTAAGTTAAAGATTTTAAGAGTTTTCAAATGCATGAGAATTTCTCCCTTGAATTGACCCCATTGGAATTTTAGTTCAAATTGGTGATTCAACTAATAGGCGAGAATTTAAAGCAACAATCTTATTTATACTCTCTTAAGCATTTAAGAAAGTTTGGCAATAGTACATGTTTAATCACCTAAATTAAGTGATTAGCCCAACATACCACTTCTCCCTAATTGATTACACTATTCTTAAGGCAAAATTCATATTGTGTGTTAACCTAAAGGTAATACTAAGAATTTTCCTGAATCTCAAACTTTGTGATGAGTTTTAATAATGTCAAACTAAATTTTGCACTTAAAACATCACCCTATGAGAAATTGCATGAAAGCACACAAGAAAGTTCTCACTAATCATTCATACATAGCCAATTCAAGAACGAAAAGAATAATCTACTCACAAATCATATTGTTAAATAACATCATAATGCTTTTATTGAAAAGAAAGATCATAAAAATAAAGTTAATGGATAAAACTCAATTGAAATAAAACAATTTTACACACTTATCTCCTTCCTTTCTCCAAACGAAATGTTGAAGTTTACAACATGGCTACACACTTTGATCTACTTAGAATTCTCTCCTCACTTGTCTTTATTCTCCACAAACTTCTCAAGGTGTTGAATCTCTTTCCAATGCTTTTGGAAACTCTCTATGCCTTTAGTATCATAGACCCCCCTCCACATGTTGATCGAGATCTTTTAAGGGTTAAATTTGTGAATCAACACCTATGAATTGCTCTAAACCATCAAACTATGTGAATTGGAACGTAGGCGCTAGTCTGTGATGCCTAAGTAGTGTTCACAGGCGGCCTAGGCATTGTAGTCATGGTCCATACTTTCTATCTCTTTAGGTTGGAGTTCTAAGGCATTGGGACACTAGGAAACCAGAACGAGTGCTCAGGCACCTGTTTCTGGCCCAATGCTTGTTTCTGACATTTGAGCACCCATATTGGCATCTGGATGGCATTTTATTTGTTCACTAGCATCTAAGCGCTCAAGACTAGTGCCTATGCATCGAGACAGACAAAGGGGTGCCTAAGTCTGGTGAGGGGGCACCAACATATTTTGAGTCCATTTCATATCATTTTCCTCTTGAATTTTCTATTCACCTATACACTATAAATCTAATCACAAATACAATGAAAAGCATAAAAACACATAAATAAAGATAAAAAATATGCTAAAAAACATGCATATTTGATACAAATGAAATACCCTTAAACTTAAACATTACTTACCCTCAAGTAATTTCATAATCTAAAATCAAAATATTGTAAAATATAATGGTAGCATGACGTTAAAGAAAAAGCGCCTTCTAATTAAATTGAGAAGGTCTATAAGTAAAAGTAGACATGTTTTTTCCTTCAAATTGAAGTTTTGAGTTTGTCCCCGACATCCTGACTCCTCAAATAGTGATGCAGATTTGTATATTTATCCTAAGTCACGTGTTGAAGCTCAACTAACATAAAATTGATATCAATCATAAACTCTTGTTATCTATTCAATTAAATCATCTTGATCTAGTTTCTATTTTTATGAATTCAAATTTTCTAACAAGTTAGAGAAGTCTTTGATCCTTTAACCTTAATAAGAGGAATCAACGCCAATTTTTATTGAAAGCTTCACCTCAAACTTCTCTTCAAAGGTTCTTAAGTTTTTTCTTTTTAGTATCAATCTTTCTTCTAATATTATTATTATTTTTTAATTTTCTTTTTTTTATATTTTAATGTGGATAAATGTATCTGATTCAACTCTTATAATGATTTTGAATCACAACCATCTTTACAAATTAAATTTTCATTACTAACATAACTTAACTCAAATGTTTGTAGGTCAAGAAATGGTAACTTATAATCAATTTATTTTAAATAAATAGCAACTGCTTCTATAGGATTGAATTAACAGTTTATTATGTGGTTAATATTCAACTAAGTGTTTAGAAATGATTATATAGATTTGTAATAACTCTTGTTTGGGAACAATGATTGGTGTATAGCTTATCTTTTCCAAAACTTCAAGAAATACAGATCACTTTTACTTATATATATCTCATTTATTAGTTTGCATTTATCTTTAACTACAACCAAAACCTCTAATTATATTAAATTCTAAATTTAGATTTTTAGATACTTCAAAGGTAATATATCACATGAACCCCCCCCCTCCCCCCNATAATATTATAAGCAAAACATATTAAGTTTAAGAGATCCCTAAGGTATTCACCAAGTTAAGAATAGGGAGCAGGTCCATGAAACCTTCTTAATGTCAGGTAAAAAGCATTGGGTTCATTTAAACTTCATTATGTTATTTAATAATTCATCCTGAATATCCTGATGCTCAGTAAATATTGATGTCTTGATTATTCCCAAGAATAAGGTAAATGTCATTTNAGAACATAAAAAATGAACATAGCAAGGTAAGAAAACTTACATGGTGACTAAAATTTAACATTGTATAAACATTGGTGAAATAGCAAAATAGTTCGTAACTAAATAAGCATCTCATAACACCTGCAGCAACAAGTACAGGTGAAGAAATATCATAAGTAATGCAATTTAAAAAATGCAAATTCTAGGTATAAGCTCTAAAGCATAAACAAGTCAAATTATAGAACGAAGCCCTAAGGCATTTAAGAGGTAAGTGACTACGGATTCAAGCAAGCGAAGCATACACAAACACAGCAAAAAAAATGTTTTGGGTTTCTTACCAATATGCTCTTTCTTTAATTTCCTCAGCCAAACAATGTTAGATCTAACTCCTTTAAGGGTTTTCTATAGAATCATATATCCAATTTATTAATCTCTAATTTATTGTCTATTATTTAATACATCCTAGTGATTCTCCTAACCAATTCTATTTTGATCCCATACATTCCTTTATTTTTTTGAAATATTAAGTCTTTATTTTTTTTTAATTCTTCATTAAAATTTATTGTAACCTTTCTATTTCTACTCTTAAATAATTATCAGGGACATGAAAAATTAATTCTTCATTTTATGCTATAATAATTAACTCTCTTTTTTTTGTATGTTAGCCTTTGCCCTTCCAGTTGTAAGAAAAGTTTGTATAAACATAATTGGGATCTTTCATCTCACTTCATATCCAATGTGATGAAATCAATAGAGAAGATGCTTTTTCTACCTGCACTAAGACATTTTCTATAATTTTCCTAGAAAAAGTTAAGGAACGTTCAACTAATTAAAGAGCCCCATTAGTAGATTTAAGCTCTCCTAGTTCTAATCTTTCAACTTTGAGAAAGGCATTAAGTCTTTTCTAGATCCTGAGTCACATAACACTGTCAACACTTTTTTAGTTAAGGAGTTGCCGTAAGAAGCTGTCGGTCACCAGAATTGAAATCTCGTCGCTCGCTTGGGAAGGATATTTTAATTTACATATAGATTTAGGTTTAGAAAAGTATGAAATCAAACTGACCACATATTTTTTATAGTTTAAATGAAAGAGCGTTGTGCCTCAAACTCTATATTTATCCCGAAGGATAAATACAAAACTTAAGGATGATGCTCGATCAAATAAACTGAAAAATATATGACGTCTGAATTGGCCTACGAAATCATTTTATTTCCTGACAATTTTCCCTGTTTAATATGAAAAATTAAATAGTATTTATATTAAGCTAGGTTCAGACAAGATTCATGTAAGGGCAAGCCCCTATAGTTAATTACATCTTAAATGACCAAAGTCACCTAAGAAAATTCTTGATAAAAATCAGGAAATCTTATCTTCAAAGAGGTCAAATGGATAGGACTTTTCAACGAGATCGGGCAAAGAGCTGTGAAAAAGGGAATGGTTCAAATTTGGAACATTTTGTTGTAGAGTCCAAAGGAGAAAGATCTAGGGGATGTCATAGATTCAGAGGAAAACCTCGGTGACTTCTCAGTCTATCCTATTATTTGGCTTCCGTTTTGAGAAAAAATATTTAGGTGTTTCATCCTGCAGATTTTATTTTTTAGGGCTTACATTTGTGTGAAACGATCACACAAATAGCCTAGAAGATGTAAGGATTTAGGTTGTGACGAACGATAACCTCAAAATCCTAAGGCGAGTTAGGGCTTAGATTGTATAGCAGAACTGTACAAAGGCCTAAAGATGAGGTGAGGATTTATGTTGCATACACAAACTACCTTGAAGTCCAATGGATTTGTTGTTTAATTTTAAGGAAGGAAATTGGTTCAGCTGTTGTAGAAATGTTTTGTTGTTAAAGATGGTTGTGCTGGCCATCATGTTAGCTTCAAGCTCCTTGTCATGGCTAGTTTAAGTTTTCTAGGGTGCCAAGTTATGATGTCAAATCAGACGATCCTATGGTTGAAGTTCTTTAAATGTTATGGGGGATGTTAAAGTTGATTAGAGTGACACCAGTTAGGATCCTATGGTTCCCTCATTCCGGTATCACAATTATCCTCCCAGCCTAGCTGCAAATTCAGTAACCAAGCATAGGATTAGTCAATATTCTTTATGTTTGGACCAAAGGGTATAAAGAATAGGTATGCTTCTATTTGACATAATACACTTTGAACTAATTCACTTTAATTTCTTGATAAGGAGAAGGATGCTTTCTTATATATTGAACTTCACATTAAAAACTTTATTAGTATAATTAGTTAATTAAGAGTTTGTTAAAATTACATATTTATTTCAATTTCCTATTAGTGACAAATTAAGTAATTTGAACTGTATTGTTGTGATTAAGTATTGATTTTCTAAATCCTAGTTCGTAGCCTCTAGTACTACTCCCTGTAGGATCGATATCCAGGACTTCATTAGAGCCCTGTATTACTTGAGTGAAATGTATACTTGCGTTGATAAGTGTGACTTTGAAATTTTTGAATATTTTATACACATTTTTATCAAATCTATAACCGTTGTCAATTTTTTGGCGCCCTTGTCGGGGACTTAAATCTTATAGCAAAAGTATCAAATTCTTATATTTTAAAGCATATATAAAGTCACTGTCAGGACCCAGCTGGCAGTGGGGGTGTGCAGCGAGAAAGTCTGCTTGAATCTGTCTCTTGATAGCACGGAGGGGGACAAAAGCTATATCAAATTGCAATAAGATCATTGACCATCTTGCTAGACATTCGAAGAGTGTTGGTCGGGTCATCAAATATTGCAATAAATTAACTTTCGAGATTAGGGTAATCATATGAGAAAGCATGTAATGTCTAAGTTTTTGAGCAGCAAAAATTAATGTCAGACTGCTTCTTGATAGAAGGATACCTTATCTCCTTCGGTATTAGATGGCGACTCAAGTAGTAGAGTGTGTTTTCTTTACCCTCTTCATTGACTTGGGCTAAGAGGGCTCCAAGAGAGTTGTCTAGGGCCACGGTATAAAGAATCAATGATTTCCCTGGGATAGGGGCCGCCAAAACAGGATGTGTCATTAAGTATTTTTTAACCTCCTCAAATGTCCGCTGGCATTTCTCTTCCCAAATGAATTTGGCATCCTTTTTAATTAATGCCGAGAAGGGCTGACACCTACCTGAGAGATTAGAAATAAAGCGTTTCAGACATGCCAACTTCCCTTGGAAGGAATGTAGTTGTTTCAAGGTTTTAGGAGGAGGCATTTCCAAGGTAGATTTAATCTTATCCGGGTCAATCTCGATTCTCCGATGACGGACAACAAATCCTAGAAAGTTCCCGGAGGTAATGCAAAAAGTGCACATTAAGGGATTCATTTTAAGGTCGTATTGTTGTAACCGTTCAAACACTATCCTCAAATCTTACAAATGGTCTAGCTTTCATTTACTCTTGATGACCAAATTATCTACATAGCATTACACTTTCCTGTGAATGAGGTCGTCAAAAATCTTTGTCATTGCATGTTGATATGTTGCTCCAGTGTTCTTCAACCTAAATGGCATCACTGTGTAGCAGAAAATTCCAATCAGCGTTCTGAAGGTTGTAAGTGTTGCATCCTTGGGAGTCATCTTGATTTGGTTGTATCCCGATGATCCGTCCATGAAAGAGAAAATTTCATGTGTAGAAGAGATATTCACCATCATTTCCAGTATTGGTAGTGGAAACTCGTCTTTTGGACATGCTTTATTTAGATTTGTGAAGTCGACACAAAAACAGATTTGTCCATTTTTCTTCTTGACATATACAATGTTAGCTAACCATGTGGGGTATTGTTCTTCTTTCACAAAGTTAGCATCTACTAAGTTCTTCACTTTTGTAATTATTCGTTGCTCTATTTTGATGTGCATTCTTCTGGGAGCTTGTTTTATTAGGGTCCTATATTTTTCTAACCCAAGTTTATGAACTGCAACCTCTACTGACAGCCGTGGTATTTTGTCATAACTCCATGCAAAGCAATCTTTGAATTCTGTTAACAATTTGATCAACTCTAGAGATTCTACATTGTTGAGTAAAGAACTTATAAATGTAGGTAGGGGTTGCTCTTCAGTCCCTATGTTGATTTCCTTTAACTCATTAACCGTTGATTTAATTTCCTCCTGAAATGCTGGCGGAGCGTTTTCTATTAGCTTATCAGTAGAGTCATCCTCTATATCAAGGAAATCCTCTCCTGATTCACTAGTAACAACTATACAAAATTTTGAATCATCGATTGGTCCGACTGTACAAAATCTGAGACCCTCTTTTGAGTTAGGAGTTTGACTTTTAACATTCCATAATTTTTCAAAAAGTTGTAATTTATCTTTTGGTTTTTGTTTTGGCAAATGTACTTGTTGAATTAACTTTTGTACACAAGGCAAAAAGTAACTAAAAGACAATTCGATTAACTCATTAGGATCATTATCCAAATTTACATGATTTTCAAGATTAGTAGAGGTAGAAGCACGGTAAAACTTGATCAGCTTTGAACCAGTGATACGGACTTCCTTGACCTCTAAACTCTCGATCTTTTGAGGGAGAATCAAAGTAAGGGTCATGGTGTTCACATAGTGGTTTATCCAATCATACATTGTCTGGTATTCACTTTCCTATGCATCTTCTAAGGATATCTCGTATTGAGGTTTCTTCTGTTTTGTCATCATTACTTCATCTTTGAAATTGTCTTCATCACCAATGTTGATGGTTGGCCTAGTCTGTTCAACGATTAAGTTGACTCTTCCATGTCCACGTCCCCAGCCTTGACCTCGGGTGCGCATACTAAAAGAACCTCCACCAACTTGTTACAAAAGAATTGGTGGAAGATCATTGAAGCAGAATTGAATGACTTCCTCTTTGTGATTTTCTTAGATTTTCTTTTTTATTTGTTGCAATTTCATGAAAGAAGACAGTTTTCTTTGGAGGCACGTAGTAGGCAACATCTTCATGAATGCCCACTTCATGAACTGAAAATGGTTGTAGATCTCCCTTAATTCAATGTTTTTGTCCTTCTTTATAAATACTTAATGCATTGGTGTAGGGATGAGGGAACCATTTTATTTTTTTGAAGCCACAGTCAACCCAATAGAGCGTTGAAAGAGGTCTCAGCGTCGATGATATGAAACTTAGCGGTTGTTGCTAGTTCTCCAACCTTCATAGGCAATGTAATGGATCCAAGGGATCTATCTCCCTTTTGGTTGAATCCTCTTAACATTATTTTATTAGTCGTAATCTCTTGGTCTTTTATGTCCAAATAAGCCAATGGTCGTAGACTCATCGGGTTAAGGGATGCTCCACGATCTACTAAAACTCTGGACAACACAAATTTGTCGATTTTAACAAAGATGTAGAGTGAACGATTATGGTCTGCGGTACCGAGCAGTAAATCTTCATCTGTGAAGGTTACCCCAATTTGTTCTTTCAACGAGCAAACTTCATCTGAGGATGTTGGCCAACTGGGCTAAACAAACCTCTAAGTTAAACAAAGCTGTAACCAGAGACTCTCTCATCTCCTTTAACATGATCAGAACATCGTAGATGCTTAATCAGGCCAAAAACTTCCTGAGTTGAGCTAGCATGTTGTAATCCACTTTGTACAATCCTCCAATTTTCTCTTGGTTGTGTGGTTCTTCCACTGGTGGAGGTGGAGGTAGCTCTTCTTGAGTTACTATTTGTTTTTCTTTATCTACTAGAGCTGTTCTCGGGGGCAACACTCTCCAGCTCCTTAAGTTCACTTTAGTAATTTCTTCTTCTCATGAAATCATTATCAAATCTTTCGGTACTAGCCTCGTGCACAGATGTAGTGGCTTTGGTTTCAATGACATAGACATCTATGAAATCTTCTTCGATGTAATCATTATAGTCAAAATCTTCATCATCATCATCGATGAAAACTCCGTAGTCTTAGGCTAACTCGAAAATCTCAACTCTGAGCTTTTCCAATTTTTCTTCAATTATTGATTCTTTGATTATCTTAAGATCTGGAGGACCTTGCTGGACATCCTCTTTTTCTTCCATCTCACTGGAAATTGCTGTGACAATGTCAGATACTTCGGACCCTGGCTTCATTCCATGCTCTTGCCCTGTGGGCTTACTGGACTGTATCGGTACAACGACCTTGGGTACCCACACCTTCCTTTTTGACGGTGATGTCTTCAGATGAAGTGTCTCAGCAGAAACATCGGTATGTCGAAAAGAATTATGCTCCCCATGGTGCAACCGACTACAGTACCGGGCAATTTATTCATCTTTTCCTTCAAAATTTTAGGAATGTCTTTGAAGTGGGTGATCGGTAGGATTCTCGGACCCAGTCTTGACTTAACCGGTTAACGGCCTGTGGTCCTGGTAGCAGTAGAATCTATAGTAACTATGGCGGTATCAACTTTGCTTCCCAAGCAAACCCAGACGGGGATGCGAGTAGGCAAATTTTCAGTTGACTTTTGAGATCATTTTGCAGATCTGACGTCTTTCAAAATTTCTTTCTTCATACGAGGGGATATCGCATGCCCCACTCGTTTAAGTAATTCATTAATTGAGCAACCCTCTTTGGCAGCTAGCCGCTGAAAAATTGAACTGACTCGGGTGATAGGAGCAGGCTTCTTCCTCTCCTCACCTTGTCCACGAAGCGATGGTAATGCAGCGGCAATTTTTTGAATAATCTAGTATATATCGGTATCCATTAAAGGACTGAATCTACTTCCCCTCATAATTGGATATATTTCCAGTAATCTTGATTCGTCTTGGTGAGGATTTTCCTTAATGGGTATCCATTCAGGAGCCTCGGCTTTAGTGGCCCTCCGAACTCTCCTGTTGTGGTTTCTCCTTTGAGTTCGGGTTAGTGGTGCAGTCTTTGAACTTGATCCAATTTTGAACACTGATGGTGGGACAACTAATCCCTCAGTCGGCTCTTTAATAATCATTACTTCTTTCCCCTTAGCAACAGCGGGAACAGCAGGCTTGGTAGTTGCCGTAGTGGAAACAGTAGTCTTGGCCTTCTTATAAGAAGGGAAGTCCTGAAGACAGTTCAGGTTGAACTCAACAGACGGCTCCTGAACTTCTGGAGCGGTGACTCACTATGACGAACGACGCCTTCCCAAGGATAACCTCGAGGTCTTCAAATCCAGCTCCGAACTTAATGTTAGGAGCAACGTTGCGGGCTTCATGGCTTGTCGGCAAGTTGCAAGAAAAAGTCAGCGTTCGGTAGGCCATCATAATAGCTTTAAAATAAAAAGCTCTGGGGTTAGTTATATGGCCAAAACCTTGTGATCTTAGTGCAAACACTGAAAATTAACAGAGGTCGATCTGTAGACCGGGTAAGTCTTAGTTTGTGGGAATTTTAAAATTTTTAGTAAAAAATATAATTTAAAAGTAGAAAATTTTAATTAATTTTGAAGTGCACACGACACAACACAATTTGATTTAATTTAAAAAATAGTAAATCAAACTTGGAAGGGAGATGTGAAGTATTTAGGACCCAGTGCGGGACCCTTTAGCAACACACATTGCCTAAGTGGAACTAGTCACCAACACGCCTATTGGGGGTCCGACCCCAGATGAAGATTTAAGGAGTTCTTAATAGCCTTCTAAACCCCTATGTTTAAAGGTGATTGAATAGACAGTCCTGAAGTCTAAAGAGTTGGTCGTACTTTCCTTAGACATAAATGGGTAAAGTATGTCAACGAAAGAAGAGTAAATTGGTCCAAGAGGGACATGGACATATTACCGATATGTGAATACAATATTTCCTTATTTAAATGGAGAGAAAACCTATCTTCCCCTGCGGAGTCGCCAGAAGCTGTTGCACTATTTTAGTTAAGGCGTTGCCCGTAAGAAGTTGTCGATCCCCAGAATTGAAATTCCGTCGCCCGCTTCGAAATGACAATTTAATTTACATATAGATTTAGGTTTAGAAAAATATGAAATTAAACTAACCTCATATTTTTCATAGTTTAAATGAAAAAGAGCTATGCCTTAAACCCTGTATCTATCCTGAAGGATAAAAATAGGACCCGAGGATGAGGCTCAATCAAATAAACTGAGGAATATATGATGTCCGTTTAGTCTGCGAAACTGTTTTATTTGTCGACAATTTCTCCTATTTAATATGAAAAATTAAATAGGGTTTATATTAAGCTAGGTTCAGACAAGCTTCCTATAAGGGCAAGCCCCTATACTTAATTACATCTTAAATGAATAAAGTCGCCTAAGAAAACCCTCGATAAAAATCAGGAAATGTTATCTTCAAGGAGGTCAAATGGATAGGGCTTTTCAATAAGATCACACAAAGAGGTGTGAAAAGGGAATGATTCAAATTTGGAAAATTTTGTTGTAGAGTCCAAAGGAGAAAGATCTAGGGGATGTCATAGATTCAGAGGAAAACCTCAGTGACTTCCCAGTTTATCCTATTGTTTGGCTTTAGTTTTGAGAAGAAATATTTAGATGTTTCATCCTGCAGATTTTATTTTTTAGGGCTTACATTTGTGTGAAACGATCACACAAATAGCCTGAAAGATGTGAGGATTTAGGTTGTGACAAATGACAACCTCGGAATCCTAAGATGAGTTAGGGCTTAGATTGTACAACCGATTTTTACAAAGGCCTAAAAAAGAGGTGAGGATTTATGTTGCACACACAAACTACCTTAAAGTCCTATGGATTTGTTGTTTAATTCTAAGGAAGGAAATTAGTTTAGCTGATGTAGACGTGTTTTGCTATTGAAGATGGCTGTGCTGCTCACCATGCTAACTCTAAGATTCTTGTCGTGGCGAGTTTAAGTTTTCTAGGGTATCAAGTTATGATGTCAAATCAGACGGCCCTATGGTTGAAGTTCTTTAAATGTTTTGGGGGATGTTAAAGTTGATTAGAGTGACACATAATGCATGTCCCAAGGAAATTATTCTTGCCTTCTAAATTGACTAGCCGAGCATATGTTTTATATGCTTAATGGGCTATCTTGAATGCACAAGATGTTAGAGGCTCCCTGACTCAAACACTCAGACAAGGATTAAGTCACATTTGTGGTGTGGTTCAACATAGTCAGATCATATGTTCTCTTTCTTTCTATTAGCATCCATACAATACCATTGACATAGTTTATGTCTCATTTACCTTTTATCCAAATAGAGTCATATGAGCTTAGATTTATTCTTCTTGTGATTTTTATAGCTACTAAGATTTCCATAGATAATGCAACTCATGGGTTGTTGACGAGAAAATATCTAATCGAGTTAGATCAACAACCTCCAAGACCAAGTAGACATGCCTTAATAACATTACCTTCTGTACTCCTTTCTTGAGTTTTTGTAGTTACTCTGTAGGCCTTCCTTTGTTGAGAAACAAGTACTAGTCAGGTTAAGGTGATTCACCCTCTATGTGATAGTCTATCTTAGCCTTAGAAAGGGGGTTCCCCTGCAAAAATATGGTATCCCTTCTTGGCTTCTTATTTTTTAGAGATATGTTTTTCTTAACAAGTATAATGTTTTTTATTGAGAGCCTTCATGGGTAATTCTCATGATGTAATTGATCACGAGTATACATCGTTATGAGAGGTCTCTTGAACCTATATCAAATGAGATTTGATTTTTATACTTTGGTTTGGAATATGAGGGTTGTCATAAACATTTTCTCATATATTCTCATCGATAGAGTATGGTTTGGTTTATTTCAGATAGCTCATCTCCATTTTATGTTATGAGGATCATGATACATCTTTGTATTCACCCTTGTTATGCCTTTTTTTTATGCTTGCCTAGTTTAGCATTTTCTTATCTCTCTTTATTTCTTTAAAATGGAGGTTAGTGAAAAGGAAATTCTAAGAGTGATGCACATAAAAAGTAGAATTTGGTTCTTCTTCCTCAAGCCAAAGTGAGAGAACTGTTCCTTTCCTTCAAAGGAGATATTCTTTCTTTCCATAAAAAGTGGGTGTGACAATAGTTTTCTATTCCGGTTATCCTTACATGTAATGTATGTGTGTGTGTGTGTGTGTGTGTGTGTGTGTGTGTGTGTGTCTATATCTATACATACATATATTATTAACGCATATTCATAATATGCTCATTTCAAATCTTGTAATTACCACATTATTGAACAAACAACTAAAGCAATGAGCTGGCTAAAGGGAATGAAAAAATGAATAAAAAAATAAGTTAGGGTGTTTTGAGAAAAAAATCAATTTTTTATTATTATTATTCAAAATAATGATTTTAAATTGAAGTAACATGCTTTAAATTTTTTATAAGGGAAGGTTCCTTAGATGTAGATGAAATTTTAATTTTTTTTTTTTAAACTTTAGTTAGGTAGTTAAAATATTTCTAAACAAATAAAGTTAAGTTTTACAACTTTTGTTTAAAGGAACAAGGTTTTAAAGTGATCATAACAAAGTGGGTTGTCCTATTTTTAATTGTTGGTAAGATAATTTAATTAATACTTAATTTAGAAATTAAGATTTGATTTAGTATTTTGTATGCAATTCAGAATAAAGCAAAGCATTTATATAAGCTAAAGAAAATATAAAAAGTTCCATTTTATGAAGTGCACGTTTATGCTTACCATTTATGATTAAGAGAGTGTGCATAATTTTTATATATGAAAACAAGAAATCTAAAGCATTGAAAGTTTGTTAGCATTTAATTAAAATAATATATTCTTAACATGTGATAACACACATCTTTATATTACTTACTAATGCACAATGAAGATTTTATTTGTAGAAATAAATTATAAAATTACTTATATATTAATAATGAAAATAAATGAACTAAAGAATGTTATGTTAAGAGGATAGATTGACAATAATACATTTTCAATAGCTGGTATGGTAGAATGATAAAAGTGGACACTTCTAGACATAGATGTTTCTTAAGTCATTAACTTTATGATGAACTACATAGGGTGAAAATTTTGAGCTTTTATGAATACAAAATAATCCTTAATATGTATTTAGGACACTTTTTAATCTTATGTTTTATGATATGGGCTTAATATAATTCACTATCTTACTATCTCCAAAAAATCTCAACCTATATGTAAAGCATATTTCAAAGCTAAAATCAGATATTTTATATAAATACATAAAACATAACAAATAAATATTATGAAAAGAATAGTTGCATGAATTGACACTTATAAGCTTGACTAGCATATACATCATATAAATGAATATTTGACATCTTTTTTAAAGTTTTTGTTAATAAAATTATCGTAGTTACTATTCAAGAAAAGTTTATTATAAATATATAATGTTATAAATTCCTTATGTTTATTTCTTAATTAGTTTTAATTTCAAGAATATTGAATTTTTATATTAGAAATTTTTATTTTATCATGCTTTTGAGCTGTTTAGGTTTTATTCAACCAATCACTTTATGTAACTAAAAGGATAAGGCTGATCATGATAGCAGATTAAGTTTTAAAGAAACAATATATTTTTTTACTTATAAAATTAGTATAAGGTATATTTCCCATTCAAATATGCATATGATAAATTTTTTTTTTTAAATAAACTTTAATATTCATTAGAATATTTGTAATAGAATGGTTTAAACATTTTAGAATATTTTACCTAAATTTATTTATGATATATAGATCTTTCAGAGGTGTAAATTATGTGTTCAATTCATTCAAATTATTAAATCAATTTATCACTTTATCTGGTGGGCAGAATTCTATGATGAGTGTTGGTGATATATTTAATACATATTCAATCATTAAATAATACCAACCCCCCAATGATTATATTATTTCTTTTATTCGATTGTATAATTTTAACTTATTTCTTCGCTTATACTATATCAATTTTAAAGGCATTAATTGTCTCACTTTTATCATGAAATAGAAAAAGAGACATTTATTATGTATAATCATCAATATTGATGGTGTGAACTATCATTGAGTTATTAAGAAGCATTTCTTAAAAAGAGATTTACATATCAATATATTATTTATAATATGTTCAAACCTCTCCTTCAACCTTTGTTGTCCTTATTAGTTTGCTTTCCTTTTATGTGATTTACAAAAATACCAAATCTATAAAGTTAAGAGTCTACAATACTCCATTCTTTATGATTCATTTTAGCCTTTTGAAGGAGCTATGGTTCAATCTATCATGTCATAACATGATTTCTCATTTATAGTACCACATATAATGCTAATATTATCATGCATGGTTAAAAAATTATAATCAAAAGCAATATTTGAGTGAAGTTTATCCAAGTCACTAATAATATTATGTTTAATAAATCAAAAAAGTTACATTAAATTTTAAATTTAAATTATGAGGTAAATTTTAAAAATTAAAATACGTTCCTTTGAAAAGGTTGGAATATAAGAGGTCCATTTAATATCAATAATAAAACAAAAAAAAAAACAAAATAAGTTAATTTCTACAAATGTGCAAACATAATTTCTTAAATAGATTGATCACTCACTTTGTCTCCCTTTTCTTTCGCTCATAAAATGGTGCATGATATTTGTAGTCGTGATTGGAAAGGTTAAAACCAATCCATCAAGTATGATAAAACATATAATATGTAACAAATTCAAAACCACAAAAAATACAAGGTTACCTTTTTTTTTAACACAAGTCTTGAATTTGAGAAAAGTTTCTTCTGGTGACTATCTTCATGTATAAAATAAGTGTTTCATTATACCTTTATTAGCTTGATTAAAATATAATTAATCTATTTTCTTGGCATGTTTATGTTTATATGAGTTGTCAAATGGGTACTTTTAATCCTTATTTAATTTAGTTTTCCTTTTTAATGCACACATACTATTAATATTTTATTAATATTTTATTTCATTTTATGTATCCTACGTAAAATTATAAAATGACCATACTATAAAATAATTGAATTTAAAATAAAGTGAAATATAAATAAATTATACTTTTTAGTATCTAATAATTTAATTTGTAAAATAATTTCTTCATTTTTATTATATGTTTATACAATTTCTTATTGTTATTAAACTTCTTGGAACATAATTTAGTCATTAAAGTGCTTGCAAGTCTCTTGATTTAATAAAATTAAGAATAGGAAGAAACATATCTATGTCTAATATATGGGGAAATAAATAAATTATTTATTGACATTCATTTGAAATTCATAACAGGAAGATTGATTTAAAAAGCTTGGCTCTCTTAACTTAATTATTAGCCAAAATTTAAATTATAAAAAATGATAAAAACAATAATCTTGCAAGTACATATTGTATTTTGTTCCAATAAAAATATCAGGACAATTGTTATTTCATCTGAATAATTTATATCCCATGAAATGTTGAACCCAAATACATGTTTATCTTGCTATATTGCTGGCCCTTAAATGGCTTTTTTAATTTCTCTTCTCCCTTCAATAAGTTATTTAGAAAGAGGACCTTAAAAGAATTACTTAAGATCAAGTGCTCTAATATTATTTTTGATTCTTATACATCATGTCAAAGTCAAATAATAATATTTAATCTTATTTATGAACACTTTTAATATCATTTTTCTTTCTATTAAGAGAAATCTCATAATAAAGGAACATAGAAATCAATAAGGATTGCAAGAAAAATACGAGATCAAGAATAAGGGTGTTGGAGATGTAATGCCAATGTTTTGGATGAGTTATAATTTAATATGGATATTTCTTCTTTAGTGTATTTTGGTCTAAAATGTACTACTACTTACAAATGTCCTAATAAAAACTTAAAGGGATATTGGACTAACTATGTGCACCGTGATGCATATTTAATTATATTTCTAAAAAATAATGTCCAAATAATAAATCTTCCCAACTTAATTTAAGAAAATCATGTTAAAATAGAAAATAGGATTATTGTTATTTCTTTAAATTACTTTATCTTTGTTGACACATTTTATTTTTAATGACAAGACATGACATAATTTTTTTATTTTTTATTACAGTGTTGAATCCAAATATGTCATGTGGATCACACCCAAGGTATAGAGCATTGAACAATCGAGAGGAACAGAGAGACACAGATATTGAAAGAGGAAACAAAATGCACAGTAACACAAGTTGTGAGAGAGTAAATTTAGTAGTTTTTTTTTTTTGTAGAAATGACCCCCTATTTATAGGCTCTAAGGTTAGACAATAAAATTATATGCTTATCCCTCTTTTGATAAGGATGTTACAAGTCATTATTATACCTTGTTATAATTGTAACTAACCTTGGTACCCTTTTATGATCATAATAGACATTTACATCATTTTAAATTCATAACTGCTTGAAGAGGGACATTCAATGACCCATTAATCTTGTTATCCAGTCGATTAAAAATCTTTGGTTGGTCAACATACGTTTGGTTCACTGAGAGTCCATTGGTTGACCCTCTCAATGGAATCTTGATTATAGGCTATCCGAGCATTTGTGAGAACTTGGACCATCAGACAGAGGGTATATCATTGCAATCAAATGGACAGCTCTCCTTAGAAAATGGTTCTTCTCTGAGGATTAGAATGTGGTTCCATGGGGTGTCATTTGGCCATCATTGTGAAGAATTCTAAATTGGTTGAGGGAGCTGGTTATGAATGGTTGTCCCTCATATTAGGTGCCATCTATTCTTTCCTTTGGCTATACTTTCATTTAGCTAGCTCAGAGCTCCAATTGAACAAAATGATGCTTCGTGTTTCCGTCTTTTGACTATCCCGATACAGTTCTTTGGTATTTATAAGTAAGACTAGTTGAATTTTCTCAAGATTCATTCAGTCATATTTTTATGTACATATTTATTTTTTTGGTTCTCTTACTTTTTGAAAGCAACATTTCTTATAAGACAAATACCTTTAGTAATTGAAATTATTTGCAGTTCCTATAAATAAGGCGCGATCAGCATTTCTCCATCACTTTAGTTAAACTTCCTGTCTTCCATCGATTGTTAACAGAAGAGAGTTATTGTGAGTAGTAAAAATTCATCTATAAATAAGGCAACCATGACAAAGACCTTTAGACTTTTGACTAAAAATATCTTCCCTCCCAAATATGTAGGGGAGAAAAATAAACTGGAGGGTAGTGAACCCATAATAAAGAAGAAACTAAGGGATGAAGGGGTTGGAGGGAGAAGGCTGGCTAGTCAGGCTGAAGAGGGAAAAAAATAGAGCCAACCAAAGGAGAGAAGTAGGTTAAGAAAGTGACCCAAAAGAAAGAAAGGGTAGAGGAAGCGACCTTGTCATCTGACTTGATGTTGCTCCATCGTGAGATGGAGTGCAAGGCCGGCGTACATGCCACTAGTGTGACGCTCCTTGCCCTGGCTCTGATCCATGAGTGACCTGCTTAGTAACCATTCTACATGGTTGCAAAGATCCAGGTCCAACTGTTTGGGGGTACAGCTACCTTACCTTCAGTTGAAGAGAGCAGTCAAGTGGTTGTTCACTCGCTTCTTATTCAGAGTCTTCATTCATCTGAAATGATGTGGCTTATATGTACTAGGAAATCTTATCTTCTCTGTCTAAGTAGATTTGTCCTTCTCTAATTTTTTTAACATGATTATTCTTGTAGAGGAGATCAAGTAGATTATCGACTCATTGATAATGGAAGTTGGCAATACCTCAACTCTAGAGATGACCGAGGGTCCATCTATTCCAACCCATGATGGAGGTTCCTCCTATAGTATGTCTGGTCCTGAGGGTGTTGATATAGAAACCAGTGGTCAACAAGGATCTCCAGCATCACTGGCTTGCTAGTTGGATGAAACAGTGGACTCCTTTGTCTGGGAAGTTGGCATGTAGAGTGAGTTTCCATAATAGAGCCAAAGGAAGAATTGGTGGCTCTTCACCAGAAATATATGGTCAAGTTGGCAACTCTCCGGGAAGATATGTTGATTTTCTAGATGGAGTTGACAAAGGTTTGGGTAGCTAGTTCAATCTCAAGGATTTGGGCAAAGAAAGAGAGCATTAAGAAGTTTAAATTTGGGTGGCGAGCTTTGTATTAAGAGTTAAATTCTTGTATCGGCCAAGGTCTAATGTAAAATATTTCCTTTCATAATTTTTTTTTTGAATTTTTGAACTTTTATGTCATTTCATTTTCTCAAATTTGACACTGATTTGATGAGAATTTCAAGAGATTAAGGTACAAATTTATGTTGTTTTGAACTTCTTGGATACCCTAATATAAGGGTCAAAGTAAAAATGGGATTTTCACTTTTCAAATGTTCTTATTCCTTCTCTTCTGTCATTTCTTATTTTTCCTTTGAGTTAGTTATCTTCAAGCATGTCCTATGGCTTCCAAGTATTCTCCACAATTATTTGGTTCTATTCAAGCATGTGAGAAGTCTACCCTAAATTCATTTACCATAGAGCTTTTAGAAGACACTTGTGTATAGAACACAAGTTTAGTACTATAGATGATTGATGTGCCCCTGATGTGTGCTATTTTTCTACATATTTTATGTTAATTTAAATCTCCGGTAACAGTGCCAAAAAATTGACCCGTCCTAAGCTTAGTAATTTAGCTTCCAAAAAATGGCCAAAATCTTGACCCAATTTATATTAACTATTTAATGTGCAAAATCGAAATGTTATATAAAATATATAAAATAGTTCACACACTAGGAGTCTACATAAGTGCATGTATCACTTCAAGTAATATAGGACTTTTTTAAAACCCGAATATCAATCTCACAGAGAAGCGCAATAAGAAATCCCTTAAGCTAATTCTAGTATACTACTATCAAGTTTTAGTTTGGAAGATGAAAATTCTTATGATAATAACATAAATCAAAATATTCAAACTATAAAATTAAAGTAAAAAAGACAAGTTAAAATGGGTTTAATGAATGCTAACATAAATGTAACTAAAAGAACTAAGTTTACTAAACTAATTCTAAACTTCAAAATTAAATTCTCTTAGACTAAACAAACTTTTATGATGAAGAGTTCAAATTTATGAAAACATCCTTCCCTATTACAATGAGTTTATGGATTATGAATAAATTAAAATCATTTAAAAATTTATATAATTGTATTGAGCCAAATAAGAGCAATTCTATTCTTTACGCGCTGTCAAGTGCATAAAAAACATTGACTAATCCAGAGTTTGGTCCCTAATTCCATGGTTAGGTTGGGAGGATAACGACTCTTACTCTAGAGCTCCCACTTCTCTCTCGTCTGAGAGCTAACAATCTCACATTATATTTCAATCAACTGGACCAAATTGGGGATTTTAATCAGTCACATTAAAATCTCTAATTTTACATCTAATAAAGTATATTTTCTTATTTATTTGCACTCAACCCCATGGTTTACATTCTCACCCATGAAATTAAATGTAACTCTTACCATGTTGTAGAAAGCATAGCCCTTTCGGATCTTATGTTTCTCAAAAAATTTTTAAACTTTCAAATGGCCAAATTGAAAAGTAAATGAAGATCAGAATTTGAATAATTACAAATTATTGATATTTAAAATTGTATAAAATAAAATTAATTCTTTACAAAAACAAATCTCATTGTAGGGAGAAGGATAAAGAAGACTACTCAGAATTCAGGAGATGGATATGACAAAACACGAATTTTATATATAAAAACAAGTTTACAAAAAAAAGAAAGAAAAGAACACAACTTATCTCACAGTTCTTCTGAAGCAAATCCCTAGAAGTTCCTTTTAAGCACTTTCTCTCTTTACAATCACACTCAATTCTCTCCTAGAAATGTAATAAAGAAGAAATCTCTCACATTCCCTCTCCTCTTACAACCCTAGAAGAAAATCCTCTCTTCTCCAAAGCCTTTCTCTCACTCTCAAGCCACACTCATGCCCTAGACTCCTCTCCTTTTTAATTAGGGGCTGTCTCCTTTCAAAAAGAATTCAAAATTTCCTCCCAAATTCTCTCCAAAAGTCACACCTTTTAAATCCTAAAAGACATGTCCATTCATTCAAGAGACATATCCCTTCATTAAAGAGCCTTCCAAAGTGTCTAGATGCTTTGAATCACTTCATGGGGAGTTTGAATCACTTGGAGCCATGAAAATCCGCTCAAAATTCATCCCAAATTGCCTTAATCCGTCTTATATCATCTTTGGTGCTTATGGTGCCAGTTGTGATGCCTTTGGAGCCCCACAATAGCTCCACCATTTTGCTCTATTTAGTTCCATTTTAGCTCTGTTTCACTTCATTTCAATTGTGTTTTACTCCTAACAGATATGACCATTGACCCTATGAGCTTCTTTGTTATTTTCTATGGGCTTCATTGATATTTTTGAGAGAGTGGAGGTTTTTGGTTTTATTTTTGGTTACCAATTAGCTTGGAAGAATAAGTAGAAGTGGAAAGCATAGAGGAAAGCTCAACTGAAGAGGAGGATCTTGAGCTAGAGTCTATTCTAGAGTGAAGGCTATCTGTTTCTAAATAAGAACAACTTTGGCGGAAGGGTAAGACTCTGGCCAAATATTATGACTCCTCTCTCCTCTTACTTCCCAAGAAGAAACATAAGGGACTTAAATATTACTAGAGCCCACTATAGGAGGAGTGATCAAAGGTCTTTCTCAGCCCAAACTCAAGATATGTTATAACATATGTGCTGAGAGACTGGTTCCCACAAGCTCTAAGAATAGACTAGTACTCCTCAACCATCATCAATGAGCTTGGGCCGTAGGGCTTACATAAGGTCTTGAGTAATTTTGGGTGGAGGATTGGGTGGCCTTGACTGGAAAAGGCGTAGGTGGAGTTGATGATCATGTATAATTGGGTATCTATTGATCAGGAGAGGAATGCATAATTGAAAGGGAAAATGACCACAATGAAGAAACCCAAAGAGTTTTTTAACACTCAAGTTATACATCTAAAGAAAAGTACCAAGGTGGCCATTAACCAATTTTTCAGAGTTGGGATGGTCCACCCTAAGTACTCTAATCTCGATGAGTTCAAAAAACTTTTCACCACTTCTTCAACTTCAGTACAAAGAGAGGAGTCTGAGGCAATAATGTGGTGAACGATGGGTCTTCTAACACTCAACCCAAAGATTTTTAGACTTAATTTTTTTAAAGTGTATTTGAATTAATGCAAATGAAAAGTTTTGTTCAGAATTACATGTACTCAAACAATTATATTAATGAAATGCTACCATTGGCTGATTTTCACATGTGATTAATTTTTATTTCTTTACATGATTTGCCTATTTATGACATATCACATTATTTTCCAGTATTTTTAGTCAATATTTAAGTGTTCATAATGCTGCTCAAGTTGTACATTGTGTCTATCTTTTCACTAGATCAAGTCGTTGCTCTAAATGATTTCAATCACCGAGATTTACTTGTTAGGTTGAATTGCACAGTGTCTTTCGCTGAGCTTGTCACTATTGGACAAGGAACCATCTCTGACTCTTCACTTGGTTTGTGCTTTAGGGATAGGTTTTTTTTTGCTTGAGCATTGAGGGTTAATTTTTAATATGTGTGTGACAATCAGACATCGTATTGTAATTGTCAGTCATTTTATATTTTTCTCAACCACTCGGATGATATGCGTCACTTAACTACTCATTTTAGGGTGTCAACATTTAACTCAGGCCATATTTTGGGGCTTTTATCATTTGACTAGACCCACATTATCTTTCAGTCGCGCTACTCCTCATAGGGGGGTAATCTTTGATAATTTTCCAATGATTTTTTCAATAACCTTTGCGAAGCTTTTTTGCTATTGGGTTAAGAATTACCTATGGAATTTCCTTTGCTCAAAACTTAGAGAATCAAGTTTGAGGTGTTTTGTGAGATGAATCATTACATGTTTCACTGATCGGACGACTTAAAGCCATTGTCAGCCTATCTTTTTTTTAGGGTACTCTAGTTTCTCGAGTGTCGTTTTAATGCCAAAATGTATCAATATCTAGAGTTTCCTGAGCATTGTTTGAACCTGGGGTTTTGATCGCATAGTTAATCAACGTTTTTATTAGTATCTTATTTGAATAAAATTAATAATTGTTTGAAATAAGCTTCTTTATTATCTTCTTGTGTCTGTATATTGTATTCAGTTTAAGAAAATAATCTCTTGAGATCATCCTTGCTCCATGTTCAAAGAACTTCTTTTTTGGTGTACGTCATTAATTTGTAGGCTCCTGGTATGACTTTTTGATCAATAATGAATCGACAGGTCTAAGTCTGGTGAAGTTTTTCACTAGCTTTCCCTCAAGCTGCTTGGTCGGCTTACTTCAAGACTAGGTCATCAGGTGCAAATGTTTTGTCTCAGACATTTTTTTTGTAGTATTGAGCGGTCCTTATCTTTTACTTCCTTCTATTGGAGTGCTACGTTGGTTCAATTTTCTTCTAATATGTCAAGCACAAGCATCATCTCTTCATCATTTGCCTCTTGCCAGTTAATGAGATTCTCATTATCAAACGTGGTGTTTGTGACGACCCTCTGACTATGATAGTTATATTGCACTAGCAACATTGCTTCCATCCCATGAGAAAACATGTAAGGGGTTTACTTGATCTCTGATGATAGTGTCACTTGGATGACCCGTAGAATAGATGGAAGAAAGTCCACCTAATTGCCTTTTACTCCGTTCAATTTCTTCCTTAGTAGATTTAAAAGTATCATGTTGACAACCTCTGCTTGTCCATTCATCTAGGGATGATATACATATTTAAATTTTTGATTGATTACCTGATTTTGGTAGAAATTATTTACCCCTTAATCAGGAAATTGTGCTCCATTGTTGGTGAGAAGCACCAGGGGTAAACTATACCAACAAATGATGTCTGTCATATGAAATTTTGAATGATGTCTGTAGTAATTTGGGAAAGGATCTTCGCTTCAATCCACTTTGAAAAGTAGTCCAATATGACTAAAAAGAATTTTTGTTGGCCTTTCAAAGGAGGAATCAACTCAAGGATGTCAAGCCTCTAGATGACAAAAAGTCAGGGGCTGACAATCGGCTGCAACTAGAGGGTGTGATGGTGCTGCAAAGGAGCATACTTTTAACACTGCTTGCATTCCTAGAAAACTCCTCTACATCTTTCATGAGGGTGTCCATAAGTAAGTTTGTTGTTGTGTACTTCCACATTCTCAAGTGTACTTCTAAAAGATGCAGTGTTAAAAGTATGCCCCTTTGCAGCACCATGAAAGATGTAGTGTTAAAAGTATGCTCGTATACAAATTGAGGATGTGACATAATTTTTCCTCTAAAATGACTCCCACATTCTTCTGTGTACTTCCAAAAGGATTTTTTCTACCTCAATTTTCATGATGTGATAGACCTTTGAAAAAGTTTCCCTTTAATCACAAAGTATTGCGTAGACTTGAACTTGAATCTTCTTGGATTAAAAATTTCCTCAAGAATCATTTTGGCTTTTAGATATTGTATGTAAGGATCCTCCAGCTCTTTGTGTCTTCTACTCCTACCTCCATAGCCTTCAGTTCCTCAATGGCTGACCAAAGAATCTTCTAAAGCATCCCTTCTTCGAAGTAAAGGCTTTTGGATAGAAGGTCCTCCACTTAATTATCTTCTAGGCTTACGTGCTTAAATTTGAAGTCCACATACTTCCATATCTCTACCATGGACATGTTTAAATACTTGACCATCATTTCATCTCTGGCTTCAAATTCACAATTGACTTAATTTACCACCAGTTGTGACTGACTTCACTAGAAAATGTCAGATGCCCATTTGGTAAGCTAGATGTAGACTGACTATTAGTCCTTCATATTTTCCTAGTTGTTCGTAAGGCTATGAAATTGGCTCAAAGATCGTGAATTGCTAAAAAATCAGAACAAATTTTAGCTCAAAACAAAATTGAATCAAACCATTCGAGCCAAGCATGATCCAAATTAAATGATCGAATTTATTTCGATATGATTTCAATTCGTCCATGGAACGGATTGGGATTAGATCGATATCAAAACAAATTCTTTTGTTTTTACATATATAACACCAAAATTTTTAGTTTTACATGCATAATGCTTTGCCAAATAAGTTGGTGAGGCCTTTTTTGCTTGAGCTGATTGGTAGGGGTTTGCCTCCCCTCTTTTCACAATAAATACATTTTTTTCTAGTGCGCTGGTTAGGCGGGCCAATGCGAGTTTGACCTAGACTGATTTGATTCATGAGCCAAACATGACATTCAAGTTGGCTCATTTACATTTCAAGCCAGCTAAAAAATCGGATCGATCCACACTTAATTGGGTCAAAATTTACTGGATTGATCCACGATTTGATTTTGAGCCAGCTCTGGATTGGCACAAAATCAAGTCATTCACACCCCTAGTTGTTGGTGACTTTTAACTCAAGGATGATTGAATGGTAAATATGCTCTTCAGTCGAACTACTTATTGCTAGGCTGATTCCTGCTCTCTCCTGACTCGAGGCTCCATCAATGTACTAGGTCCAAGTCCAATTGTCAATATTGGTTCCTTCGATCAATTTTTCTTTTTTAGAGAACTCCTTGAGAAAGTTAGTTGTAGCTTGAGTTTTAATTGCCATTCAAAGGATGTAGGTGATATCATATTCATTGAGCTCTATAACCCAAGTTAGAAGTTGACAAGAATACATTGGGAAATTGAGCAAAAATTTAAGGAGATGGTCTGTGATAATTTTAATTAGATGCGTCTGAAAAACATGACCAATGTCTGAGAGCAAAGGTAATTAGACCAAATGCTATTTTTTCATGATAGAGTACCTAACCTCAACTCTTCTGAGAGACAAAATGGTATAGTAGATTAAGAATTACTTTATCAACTCCTTCCTAACCAAGACCAAACTGATGGCTTCGGGCCATACTATCATATAAAGAGAGTTTTTCTTTCAGTTTAGGGCTTTGTAGTAGCTATGATGAGGCTAATGATTACTTTAAGCTCTAGAATGCTTGCTTAAATTTGGTCGACTATTTTTGTAGTAGCTATGATGAGGCTAATGATTACTTTAAGCTTTAGAATGCTTGCTTAAATTTGGTCGACCATTCAAAGCTCTTAGCTTTCCTTAGCATTTTGAAGAACACTACACATTTGTCGCCCAAATTTGACATGAATTCACTGAGCGTTGTTATTCGTTCCAGTCAACTTTGTCACATCCATAGTGCTCTAGGGAGAGGGCATAACTGCTAGTGCTTGAACCTTCTCTAGGGTAGCCTTAATAAATTTGGGTGTCAGGAGGTATCTAAGGAATTTGCTGACTGAAGATCCAAATGTGCATTTAAGTGGATTAAGTTTTATATTATATTTTTTGAGCATTTGAAATGTTTCTTTTAAGCCATTTATATGTTGTTCGGCCGACCAACTCTTAACTAGGTCATCATTTTCATGGACTTCAATATTTTTTTCCTTTTTGATAAAAAAAAATTACATTTATTAAACGGATGTAGTTAGCCCCAACGTTATTTAACCTAAAGGGAATTACATTATAATATTAAATGGCTTCACTCGTGAAAAATTTCATCTTCTCCGTGTTAGTTAGATTCATTTTGATCTGGTGATTGCCTGAGAAGGCTATAAGGGAGCTCATTATTGAATGGTCGATTGTTGTGCATACTAGAGCATAGATCCTTGTCAAGGGATAATTGTCCCTTAGGCAGACAGAGTTCAGGTTCATGAATTCTATGCACATTCTCCATTTATCATTTAGCTTCTAGACCTTGATCAAATTTGAGACTCAAGTTGGGTACTATATCTTCTGAATATAGCTTCCTTTTTAAGCATTTACACCTTTTCCTAGATCGACCCAACTAAAGTCATGATCTATGTTCTCATCTTTTGCTTCATTGGTCGAGCAACGCGACTAAAGTTCAAGTGGTGGTATGCTACATCAATTTGGATGTCTGGCATTTCAATGATCGATCCGAAAAAAAATGTCTTGATGCTCTCGGAGATTTTAGATCAACAAGTCTTTATAACTTGCACTGAAACTTTCACTGATTAAGAAAAATTTACCCAACTCTCCATTGACACCGGGACTCTCCATAGTTGTCTCGTTGGTCTTGAGACCCCTCTCTCATTGGTTTGAATGTTAAACAAATCTTTCTCAACTTTTCAGACAACTTGAAGGTAGCATGTCAAAGACTGTTCCAAATTACCTCAAATGACAGTTATCTCTCTGTCGCAGAGACACTTTACTATGATGTGATACATGGAGACCACAACTCTGAAGTCATTGAGGATTTGGCAATGAAAAATAACATTGCAAGTGGGTGACAAATCAACCACCAAGAAGTCCTCTATATTGGTAAACTAGATGTTACCTTCTCTAGGTGACAAAAAATTCAATTATTATCAGGGCTTCCTTTCAGTAGCCAAAGAAACCATAGAGGGGGCCAGTTGGCTCTACCAGCCAATCGAACGATATATGCATTTTGTCAAAGGTTGACTTGAACAAGATATCCCCTGAACTGCAAGTGTCAACCAAAATACTACCCACGTGGCATTGTTAATCATTATCGTAACCACAACAACATTGTTGTAGGGATTCTCCTTTGATGGAAAATCCACGTAAGTAATAATGATCAGGGGATGAGGCTTTCGATTCAGAGAAAAAACAACAGTGCAAAGTTCCTTTGTTCGAAGCCTCTTATGATTGGCCCTCCTGACCGAGTATTCTTCCAGGATGGTTGGCACTATCCTTGCAATGTAGATAATGTTGGATCAAACAGGCTCTTTAAAGTGGCTTTCCCCTATCTTTGGGTTGACACACATAGGGCCACGAACTCCTTGAGTTTCTTGGCTCATATAATCTTTTCAACTAGATTCGGAAGGTGTCATGATCGTGGTTAGGGCTGTCAAAAGAGCTCATGTTTGACTCGTTAAGAAACTTGTGTTTGGCTCGTTCGCTAAGTTAATAAGTCAGACATAAACAAAGATTTGTTCGTTCATGTTTGGCTCAAAATATTACTCATCAATTATATATATTGATGAGTAGTAATTTTTAAGGATTTAATTAACTACAGGGCTATAATGATTTATAAGCAAGTAAAATTATTAATTAAGAAAATAAAATAAAAATTATTAAATTAGATTGAAATGATGTTTTAATATAAACAGTAATATTTGCCCCAACCCTTAACTTCTTATGTATATGTGATTAGGGTTATCAATACGACACTTAGTTCATGAACAACTCATGTTCAACTCGCTATGAAAATAAGTCGAACACGAACACACCTTTTGAGATTGAAATATGAATGAGCTGAACACAAGTTGAGCCTGGCTACTAGGCTTCGCTCATGCCCAAGATTCACTCGTATTCAGCTCGTCTACACCCCTAATTGTGGTCCTTGTAGTATTTGCAGAAATTGTTTTTATTCGAAAGAAAAGCTCTATTTCTCATAAGTGGAGCATTTTTTAGGCGCTCCTTATTTTGTATGGCCTCTACTTACCCAACCATTGAAACTCTCAGCTGATGATTGGTCGTTCCACTGGCTCCATCCACTTCAAAAATTTTTGCCAGCCTCACTATCATCACGTGGCAGTCAACTAACTTCACGTTTGGTTTGTGGGCCATCCTTTAATCTCCATCAATCATCTCGCGAGGCCCTCTTTTGTGAGCTGCAATAGGCTATTTAGCTTTCTCATTAATGGGTACGTACTCCACCGCATTATGATGGTTGGCTAGCTCCAAGAGTTCGACCAAGCTATTGGGATGTTGTAAACCCTATAAAATACTTGAATCGTTTGTTCCTTAGCCCCTGGGTCAGGGCAGCTTGTGTTGTCGCGGTTCTAGATCCCGCACTTTTGGAATTTCTTTAGGGAATCTAGAGACATACACACAAAGGTTCTTGTTTGCCCCTTGCTTGACGTGTCGCTGTGCTTGTGAGTTCTTACAGGGCTTCTGGGCACTGACAAACTGCATTGTGAACTTTTTCTTAAATTCATCAAAGGAGATGATAACTTCTTTTGAAGGCCATTAAACCATCTGAGAGTCAAGTCCCTTAGTGTGGTGTAAAATAACCGACACCTAAGTATGCTGGAGATTTTGAGAAGGTAGACAACCGACTTAAAGGAGGCGATATGGTTGACTGGATCATTAAGATTCCAAAGATGGAAGTTTGAACTTCTCTGATGGCTCAACATAGGAGATCTATTGGGGGAACATAGTCTCTGGCTGAAGGTAGACCTCCATTTGTCCAAATTGTGTTGTGATCAGCGGTGTAGGCCCAACACTATCATGATACTGGGAGTCTTCCATCCTTTCTATCCTATGAGCTGCTCAATAGCCTTGGGATTTAAGTTCTTCTTGAGGGTTTTATTACTGAGGAGCTTACAATTCTTCCCTCGAGTAGCGTGAGGATCAATTCTGCCATCTGACCCACCATTTGATCTTAGAGTTTTTGAATTTTTGGTTGCACAAATTTCCTCGCTTACTCTATATTTGTGTTATCTCCTAAATGAGTTCATTCTCCATGACATGCTCCTTTTTTTGTAAGTGATATGATTTCATGCTCATCACAACTTTTAAGATGTTGAATCCAAATATGTCATGTGGCTTACACCTAAGGTATAGAGTGTTAGATGAATGAAGGAAACAAAGAGAAAGAAAGATTAAGAGAGGAAACATAGTGCACAATAACACAAGTTTTGAAAGAGTAAATTTAGTAGTCATTTTTTTTGTAGAAATGACTCTTTATTTATGGTTTCCTGGCGTATATATTAAAATACATATTTATCCCTATTTTAATAAAAACATTATAAATCAATATTACCATACATTTTCATATTTGTAACTGACTCCGGGATTTTTTCATATTCATAACTGACATTTGCACTATTTCGTATTCATAACTGTTTGAAGAGGGGCATTTAATGACCCATTAATCTTGTCATTTGGTTAACTGAAAAACTTTGGTCAGTCGACGTACATTCAATTGGCTGAGAGGTCATCGATCGACCCTCCTCATTGAAATCCTAAGTGGAGGCCCTCTCTTGTCATTAGGGTGTACTTGAACTATTAGGTAAAGCATGTATCATCGTAATATGACGAGCATCCCTCCTTAGACACGGGGCCTTCTCAGAGGATTAGAAAGGTGTTTTAGAATCAGTTGAGGAAGTTAGTTACAAACACCGTCTCTCGAATTAGGTGACATCTATTATTTCGTTCGACTATACTTCTGTTAGGTCTGCTCAGAATTCCAACTGAAGAAAACACTTGACATTTCTATTTACATCTTTTGACTATCCAAATACAGCCCTTTGGTGTTCATAAGCAAGACCTGTTGAATTTTCTTGAGAATCGTGTGATCATATTTTTAATGTATATACAAGGTCTTAAATTTTTAAATAAATTTATTAAAATAGTTATATAAAAATTTTGTAAAGGTACTTGAAAATCTAATAAGCGGAACAGAATACAAAATTTTGAAGGAAATACGGAAAAACTTTATATATATTAATAATTTTGTAGCATATATTATGTGTAAATAAGATGTATATGAAGTTGCTCTTATGCTACAAAATGAATAGAATATATTATATTATTAAATATTTTTTTGAAAATTTGAGCCGAAGGAGGGAGGCCAGAACTCGAGAAGGTCAAGCTCCTACCTTTTACTTCGTTCCATAATGCAGGGTTTCAGCGTTCCGAGTAATTAAAAGCTTAGAAGCTCTTGTCTTGCGGTCTTATTCGGTCAATTCCGTGATTAAAAACTGCCTTTCTTGTTTTGTTCATCTCCCCCACCCCCCTCCCCCAGTTGGTCCAAACTTACAAAGTCTTCAAGCTCTTGAAGTTGAATGTGTTTCGTCTGGATANAGGCACTGACAAACTACATTGTGAACTTTTTCTTAAATTCATCAAAGGAGATGATTACTTCTTTCGAAGGCCATTAAAACATCTGAGAGCCAAGTCTCTTAGTGTGGTGTAAAATAATCGACACCTGAGTACGTTGGAGATTTTGAGAAGGCAGACAACCGACTTAAAGGAGGCGATATGGTTGACTGGATCATTAATATTCCAAAGATGGAGGTTTGAACTTCTCTGATGGCTTAACATAGGAGATCTACTGGGGGAACGTAGTCTCTGGCTGAAGGTAGACCTCCATTTGTCCAAATTGTGTTGTGATGAACGGTGTAGGCCCATCACTATCATGATACTGTCTTCCATCCTTTCTGTCCTACGAGCTGCTCAATAGCCTTGGGGTTTAAGTTCTTCTTGTTTTATTACAGAGGAGCTTACATTCTTCCCTCGAGTAGCGCGAGGATCAATTCTGCCATCTAACCCACCATTTGATCTTAGAGTTTTTGAATTTTTGGCTGCACAAATTTCCCCGCTTACTCTATATTTGTGGTATCTCCTAAATAAGTTGATTCTCCATGGCATGCTCCTATTTTTGTAGGTGATATGATTTAATGCTTACCGCACCTTTTAAGATGTTGAATCCATATATGTACTGTGGATTACACTTAAGGTATAAAGTGTTAGATGGATGAAGGAAACAAAAAGAAAGAAAGATTAAGAGAGGAAACATAGTGCACAATAACACAAGTTTTGAAAGAGCAAATTTAGTAGTCATTTTTTTTTGTAAAAATGACCATCTATTTATGGTTTCCAGACTTATATATTAAAATACATATTTATCCCTATTTTAATAGAGACGTTATAAATCAATATTAGCATACATTTTCATATTTGTAATTGACTCCGGAGTTTTTTCATATTCATAACTGACATTTGCACTGTTTCGTATTCATAACTGTTTGAAGATGGACATTTAATGACTCATTAATCTTGTCATTTGGTTAGCTGAAAAACTTTGGCCAGTCGTCATACATTCAGTTGGCTGAGAGGTCATCGATCGACCCTCCACGTTGAAATCCTAAGTGGAGGCCCTATCTTGTCATTAGGGTGTACTGGAACTATTAGGTAAAGCATGTATCATCGTAATATGAAGAGCATCCCTCAGACATGGGGCCTTCTCAGAGGATTAGAAAGGTGTTCTAGAATCAGTTGAGGAAGTTGGTTACAAACACCGTCTCTCGAATTACGTGACATCTATTCTTTCATTCGATTGTACTTCTGTTAGGTCGGGTTAGAATTCCAACTAAAGAAAATACTTGACATTTCTATTTCCATTTTTTAACTATCAAAATATAGTCCTTTGATGTTCATAAGCAAGACCTGTTGAATTTTCTCGAGAATTGTGCGATCATATTTACATCATCTAAAATTTTTAAATAAATTTATTAAAATAGTTATATAAAAATTTTGTAAAGATACTTGAAAATCTAATAAGCGGAACAGAATACAAAATTTTGAAGGAAATACGGAAAAACATTATATATATTAATAATTTTGTAGCATAATTATGTGTTAATAAGATGTTTATGAAGTTGCTCTTATGCGACAAAATGACTAGAATATATTATATTATTAAATATTTTTTTGAAAATTTGAGCCGGAGGAGGGAGGCCAAAACTCGAGAAGGTCAAGCTCCTACCTTTTACTTCGTTCCATAATGCTGGGTTTCAGCGTTCCGAGTAATTAAAAGCTTAGAAGCTCTTGTCTTGCGGTCTTATTCGGTCAATTCCGTGATTAAAAACTGCATTTCTTGTTTTGTTCATCTCCCCCACCCCCCTCCCACTTCCCCCCTCCCCCAGTTGGTCCAAACTTACAAAGTCTTCAAGCTCTTGAAGTTGAATGTGTTTCGTCTGGATAATTTTTCTCTCTATTTCTTTTGGCTCTTAGAGAAGGTTTGCGCTTGCCGAACCCTTAGTTTCAATGATTTCAATTTTAATTAGGTGGCCAAAGTAGTTTGTCCTTAAAAATTTTGTTGGTTTTCAAGCTTCGAAGGCAATTTGATTAATTTAAGGTTTTCCTTTTTTTTGTTCTGTTATCTCCCCTTTGTTTNTTCAATTTTAATTAGGTGGCCAAACTAGTTTGTCCTAAAAAATTTTGTTGGGTTTCATGTTCGAAGGCAATTTGATTAATTTAAGGTTTTCCTTTTTTTTGTTCTGTTATCTCCCCTATGTTTGAATATTCGATAGGAAAAGAGGCACTTTTTGAACTTCATGTTTACAATTCTATTTTAAGTTGTTTGTTTTGATATTAGTGCTGGAAATATGTAGTTTTAAGTTTCATCTTCTGGTTTATAGGACATAAATTAGATTAGGAGCAACCTGAATTGTGGGCGCAGTTCATGACAATCTTTGTTTTGGACTTTGGACTACCTATTTATATAATTTTTATTTTCTTAAATCGATTAATGAGCCTTCNTTTGTTTGAATGTTCGATAGGAAAAGAGGCACTTTTTCAACTTTATGTTTACAATTCTATTTTAAGTTGTTTGTTTTGATATTAGTGCTGGAAACATGTAGTTTTAAGTTTCATCTTCTAGTTTATGGGACATAAATTAGATTAGGAGCAACCTGAATTGTGGGCGCAGTTCATGCAATCTTTGTTTTGGACTTTGGACTACCTATTTATATAATTTTTATTTTCTTAAATCGATTAATGAGCCTTCCGGATGATTTGAATTTGCTTTTAGTTTCTAATAACAGGAGGAATCTGTTATATGAGCAACAATTAAAGGAATGGAAATTCAAGAAGCAGAAGAAATTGGGGAACCATTAGCAGCCTCATTTCGAACCGTTGCAGTGGCTGTCAATGGATCTAAAAGAAGTAAACGTGTAGTGCAGTGGGCTTTGAAAAAATTTGTCCCCGNTGTATCTAATAACAGGAGGAATCTGTTATATGAGCAACAATTAAAGGAATGGAAATTCAAGAAGCAGAAGAAATTGGGGAACCATTAGCTGCGTCATTTCGAACCATTGCAGTGGCTGTCAATGGATCTAAAAGAAGTAAACGTGTAGTGCAGTGGGCTTTGAAAAAATTTGTCCCCGAAGGAATGGTCCATTTCAGGCTTTTGTATGTTCGCCCTAAGATAACCAGTGTTCCAACAGCAAGTGAGTCAAGATTGACAACCCAATTCTGTACTTCTCTACTAAATGTTTTTTTTTTTGGTGTTCTTCAACAATCCAGTTTTCTACATACCATCCAACATCCTCTCATATTTTTTATCGAATCTTTGATGCTTTTGGTTAAATTGAAAAAATAAATAGTATGTTTCCAATTCAATGGAGAAAAGGACAAACTATGTATTTTCCTACTAAAAAAAGTTACATTTGTGAACTGAATCGCAGAAACTATGTTGAATATTGCTAATCAAGTGAGTGAACTTCTTACATGGATAGTTTTGCTATAATAGGTGGTGTTGTTTAACTTAGCAGTGCTTTCCTGCAAATAATCTATCTTCATTGTTAGCGATCTGATTCTCTGAAATTCATTTTTTTTTTGTTCTTATGTAATTCTAGTTAGATTATGTATGGATTTGAAAATCGAAAATCCATAATGACATGAAGCTGAGCTGAAGTTTTTGAGAATGATATTCGGAATCAGGCACCATAGATTGCGAGTACAATTGAGCTGCTTAGAGAGTTAGAGGAATTGCTTGCCTGATAACTATTGGTGCTAGATATGATATTTGACTGTGATAAAGGATCTAAAAGTTTTTGCATTGAATTGTTGAAGAACCTTCGTTATTCTAGAATTATTATCCATTCTTAATTGTGCATGTGAGATCATGCAAATATGCATTCTTGCAAATATGCATTCTCCATGCATATATTATTTATCTGGCTTGTTTTTTTTAATGTGAGTATATGCTGCATTCTCAGCATCTTTCTTTCTTTAACTGGATATAAATAAGTTGAAATATGCTTATTTCACTATAATTTTAATGTTTAAACTTTAGTGGGAA
>JXCR01002367.1:0-23714 GCA_002079205.1 Phalaenopsis hybrid cultivar
TGCCATTGCGATCTAGAATACATTCAACTGCTAAACAAAGTTCAGAGTTCATTCAAGCACCAGAAAAATGGGAAACCAATATATTACAGTGATTCTTTGAAGACATTCAAGCCTAAAAAAGCACTATATCTTTACGATATCCATCAGAGAAAACTTATAAGTCAAGGAAATACTCTATCTACAACAAGAGAATTAAATTAAGCTTTGACTACGGATCTGCTATAATGACATACAGCTAAATTGGATTGACGAAACCATAATTCCATTAGCCATTCACTAAGCATACAGAGGACTCACCACAAATCACACGGCTTAGCTATAAAGTCATAATGTTGAATATTCCCTAGACTAAAAGTTTAACCTTTGGGGATGGCTGGTTGATGTATGCTGAATATGGGATATTTCTATGGCACATTTCCACATGTTTTTACATCTTTACGACTACTATTATGCTTGAGAGAGGTATTTTTGTCTTACTTGTGCAGGAAACAGGTTAAACATAAAATTTGAGCGGAAAAGAGAAAAAAATAGCACAAATAAGAGGATTTGGTCCAGCGTGCCAGCGCCCGCTGTAAAGCGCTCATGCCAGCTGAAGTGCACGCTTGAGCATCCCATTGCACAAAGCACGGTGCACCCGCGCCGTAGACATAGCGCACAAGCGCCAAATTAGCACGCACGCGTCGAAATCGCCGCGCACCCGCGCCCAATTAGCTAAAACTTATTTGGCAAGAATTTTCTTGCCTTTGCAGAGCCCTCTCTATATATTTGCTCTTGATGGCAGATTTAAGGTATTTTGGGCTGCTGGAGGCTGTAAGAGAGATGAAATTTTGATTAAAGTAAGTTCTCTCCTTATGTTTCTCTCATTCCTTTGGATTAAAACCTAAAGTGGTGATTTCTTCCTTGGAGTCCTTGAAAGTTTTTGAGAGATTTGTGTATCAAAGGGAGAGGTGCTATTTGTGTGAAGAAGAAAAGCCTTTATTGTAAGTTTTATTTTCATTTATCTCTTGCAATGAAGATCTACATAAATTTTGTTATGTGGTTTTCTTGAACATGCATGTCTAAGCTCTTTTTCGTATCTCTGTAACGTAGTGGTAGTGGTTTTCATCATGGTTTTCCGAGATGTTTTTTCCCATAACGCTCTATTGTGTTTTCATGACTTATGTTGTTGGTTAACCTAAGAATCTAATTTACTCATAGTCTTGTCAACAAGCATACTCAAATATTTCGTGAAGTTACGACTTCTAACCGTTGCGAGTGAAAAAGAAGGGTTAACCATAAAATTCTGCGAAAATACATATTACAGTGGAATTCTACAAACCTTCGTGGGAATTGGAATAGTTATTTGAAATGACATGGAGATTGAGGAAACCTCAACTTCATAGATTCTAGACTTCTTTTGATCTAGACATAGGCATAAATAGTAACATATCCCAGATTGACAACAATCATGCAAAAAAATATTTAGAAAAATCACAATAATCAAGATCCCCGAATCACAGAAACACAAGCCTCATTAATCTTGAAGGAACTCTTTAGATTTTTCCCACTTTGTTTGTTTCTTCTATCTATGATCTATTATGTTTTTATTAGGAATAGGATTTAAAACCTTCTTTGTGAAACTGCCAAGCTAGGTTCACCAAATTCGTGAACTAAAGATTTTTCTGCTGAAATAATTATTACACTTTCCCTGTGTGATCGATACGCAGTAACCTATAATCACATTATTACTTGACACGAACACTTGCATGGTGCGGCCGACTTACTTTGCGGTAAGTTTTGGCGCATCAAATTTTTTACGTCGTTGCAGGAGAAAAGCTGTAATAATGTTTCTGCTGTTAAGAAAACTTTAGTTGAAAATTTTAGAATTTAAATTTGACACTTTCTGATTTGTTGTTTTTTTTATTTCTATTGTTATATCTATAGTATTGTTGTTTTCTTTGTAGGTGTTGAAAAATTTAAGAAGCTAAAAAAATAAGAAAAAGCCAAAATTTTTTTTTGTTAATTTAATTTCTGCTTTCTTTTATTTTCGTTTGCATACTATTTAACAGTTTCATGTAAGATTGTTGACTAACTTGTGTAGGTCAATGTGATTGTGTTGCATATTTTAGATTTCTGCTTAGGCACAAAGAAATTGAGGTTAACTTTGCCCCTTTTGACCCTGAGATCAAGTGTACTCTTAGACATCTTAGGAGATCACACTTGTTTTCTGAAATCCCTGATGAGATGAGTAACCCAAACAACCCCACCTTGAAACCACTTAAGAAGTATGTCAATCCTTCTATTGAGGAAATCTACATGAGCATAAATTACCCATCTGTTGAAGCCAATACCTTTGAAATGCAATCTGTCATAATCCAGATTGTACAAAATAGCCAGTTTGGGGGGACTTTCCACTGAAGACCACAACCTTCACTTTGCCAATTTTTTTTAACTGTATGCCACCTTTCAGAACAACGGTGTTCCCAACGATATTGTTAGACTGAGAATTTTTTCCTTTTCCCTGACAGATAAGACTAAGATATGTCTTAATTCCCTCGCCTCAGGATCAATCACGACCTGAAATGACTTGACCCAAAAATTTCTAGTCAAATACTTTCTTCCAACCAAAATTGTAAAACTTAGGAACGACATCACCTCATTTAACCAAAATGATGGAGAGATTATTTATGAGGCCTGAGAAAGATTTAAGAACTTAATTAAAAGGTGCCCACATTATGCCTTACCCGATTGGCTAATCATTCAAACATTTTACAATGAATTGGTAGGTTCCCTGAGGTCCAGAATAGATGTTGCTAATGTCCAAACCTTTTGATGAAGTCTACTGATTGATAGAAGAGATGACCGCAAATAATTTCCAATAGCCAGCTAATAGAGTTATCCCCAGAATGTAGCAAGCATGCACGAATCAGATGTGTTAGCTATCTAGCAACCCAAGTAGCTACTATCTCTAGGAAGTTAGATAATTTGGGGATGAATCCCATGCCAGGATTCCCACCGAATGATGGATCGATGTGTGGACCAGTGGTAGATCCTAGCATGTCGACCTTAGATTTATTAATGTCATAAGAAATCATAGCTAAAACCACTATTCAATACTTACAACCCTGGTTGGAGAAATCATCCAAATTTCCAATGGAGTAACAACTACCAGCAGTGGGGAAACCCTTAGGTTAGCCTAGTAGGTCATGGGAATAATCAAGGAGCAAACCCTCAAAAACAGCCATATCCACCTACTTTCCAAGCCAATGCTCAACCCATACGGAAAATATCACCTATTGAGTTGATAACACAAATAGGGAACCAATTACAGAGCCAAGTTGTAGCCATTAGAACATTGAACATCAATTAGGACAGTTGGCAAATGCTGCAAATAATAGACCCCCAGGCACACTCCCAAGTAACACCGAAGTAAATCCTAAGGAGAAAGGAACTAAGTAAGTTCACGCTGTTAAATTGAGAAGTGGGAAAGAGTTAGAAGTTATCCCTAGGAAGAAGATCCAACAGACTTAGACCTTGCCTTAAGGGGTGAATCAGAGACTAAGGAGAAGAAGGTAGTGACGCCAGCGCTCCCATAAGGATTGACCCGGAAGAAAGCTTGCCACCACCTTTTCCCCAAGGAGTGAAAAAATAAAGTGGATGAACAATTCTCTAGGTTCTTAGAGGTTTTCAAACAGTTGATCATTAACATACCTTTTGTTGAAGGACTTGACAAATATCGAGCTATGCCAAATACTGAGAAAAGAAGATTAGGGCATTTTGAGACTATTCCATTGACTAAGGAGTGTAGTGTCATCCTGCTGAAAAAGTTACCCCAAACGATGAAGGACACAGGGAGTTTTACCATTCTATGTGCCATAGGAGAAAATTTTATAGGAAGAGCCCTTTGTAACTTAGGAGCCAATATCAACCTAATGCCATTGTCCCCTTTTAAGAGACTTGAGCTAGGAAAGGCACAGTCAACCAATTTGACTATACAATTAACTGACCGGTCCTTAGTCTATCCTAGGAGAATTATTGGTAATATTTTAGTGAAAGCAGACAAGTTCAAAATTCTCACAGACTTTGTGGTGCTTGACATGGAAGAAGATAAGGAGAAACCCTTGATAGTTGGCTGACCCTTTCTAACTACAGGTAGGGCAATAATTGGTGTCTAAGAAGGGAAATCGGATATGAGAGTGAATGATCAAGAAACAACCTTTGATATCTTGAAGTCAATGAGGTTTCCCCATGATTGAAGCGAGGACCATTACCATAAGATTGACGTAGTGGACCACGTAGTAGATGCATAATTTATGGATGGTTTAGAAGAAGACCAAGTAGAGCCAGAAGAGATGGAGGATGAGGATCAAACACATAGGGAGGAATCTGCTCAACAATTAGAAGGGAACCCTAGGACATTTAGGGAGAGATTTGAACTCCTGGATACCACCTGCAATGCCAAGCCCCTTGTGCCACCATTGAGTCCGCCCTGAGTTGGAAATAAAGATCTTACCTAGCCATCTCAAGTATGCTTATTTAGGAGAACCATCAACATTGTTTGTGATTATTTCGACAAAATTGAGTGAGGAGGAAGAGGACCATAATTATAGGATTGATGTAGTGGAAAAAATAGTAGATAGACAATTTATGGATAGTTTGGAAGAAGACCAAGTAGAGCCAAAAGAGATTGAGGATGAAGATCAAACACATACGGAGGAATCTGCTATAGAAAGGGTACCCACTGGGATTGTCACCGAATGGAGGATCTATATAGACTATAGGAAGCTAAATTCTCTTACTAGGAAGGATCACCTTCCCTTGCCATTTCTAAACTAGATTTCATATAGCTTAGCAGGAGCCCTTTCTACTGCTTCATAGATGACTATTCAGGATACCAATAGATTACAATAGCTTCAGAGGACCAGGAAAAGGCAACCTTTATGAGCTCCTATGGAGCACCTTTGCATTTAGGAGAATGTTTTTTTGGACTATGCAATGAGTCAGCCACTTTTCAACTTTGCATGATGTCCATTATTTCAGATCTAATTGAGACGGGGATTGAAATATTTATGGATGAATTCTCTCTGTTTGGTGACTCTTTTGACTTATGCTTAAAACATCTTGCCCAAGTCTTGTTGAGGTGTAAGAAAACCAATCAAATGTTGAATTAGGAGAAGTGTCAGATCATGATCACAAAAAGAATAGTTTTGGGACAAGATTTCTGAAAAGGGGATGGAGGTGGACCCATCCAAAATTCAAGCGACTAAAAAACATCCACCATCCACTTCTGCAAAGGGGATTAGGAGTTCTCTTAGACATACCAGGTTTTACCGTCGATATATTAAGGATTTCTCAAAGATCGCCAAGCCCATATGTCACTTATTGGAAAATGATGTGTTGTTTTATTTTGATGAGACTTGTCTAGCCGTATTTGAGACACTAAGATCTTAATTAGTCACTGCACCTATGATTGTAGCACCTGATTGGACTTTGCCTTTTGAGTTGATGTGCAATGTGTGATTATCCCGTAGGAGCGGTATTAGGCCAGAGGAGACAAGGTTTTTCATGTCATATAGTGTGTCAGTAGAACCCTCAATGATGCCCAAATGAGTTACACCAACACAAAAAAGAATTTATTGGCCATAGTGTTTATTTTCGATAAGTTTAGGTCCTACCTTATAGGAACACAAGTCACAGTATACATTGATCATGCTGTGATCAGATATCTTGTAGTTTAGAAGGATGTCAAGCCACACTTGATCTGATGGGTTCTTTTACAAGAATTTAATTTATAGATTGTTGATCGAAAGAGTACAGAAAATCAGGTAACTGATCGCCTGTCCAGACTCGAACTGGGGGATTCTCAAGAGTGTCTTGTCGACATAAATGAGAGCGCCCCTGATGAGCAACTCCTCGCCATATTTGAGGAGCACATCCCGTGGTAAGCTGACATAACAAACTATAATGTAAGCGAGATCATACCTTACAATCTAAACTACCTCCAACGGAAGAACTTATTTTCTGAAGCTAGGTTCTACTATTGTGATGACATATATTTTTTTTAGGAAATATAACAACTAGATTCTTAGAAGGTGTGTCCAATTAGAAGAGGTCGACGATATTATTAAGTGTTGTCATGACTCCGAATTGGGAGGGCATTTGATAAGTTTTTGAACTGTTATTAAAATTTTACAATTGGGATTTTATTGACCTACTCTTTTTAAGAATGTGAATGAATATGTGAAACCTTGTGATAGGTGTCAGTGGATAGGTAATATTTCAAAAAGAGATGAGATGCCCTTGAAGATAAATTTAGAAGTAGAAATATTAGTGGTTTGGGAATTATACTTCATGGGATCATTCATACCATCCTTAGAGAAAACTTACATCATGATAATAGTAAACTATGTCTCCAGGTGGATTAAAGCGATGGCATTGCCAAATTGTGAAGGTCAAACTATTCTGAAATTCTTAAAGAAATATAATTTTCAATTGATTTGGAAACCAAGAGTAATCATTAGGGATAGAGGCAGTCATTTTTGTAATAAAATGATGGAGACATTAGTAGCAAAACTTGGAATCACACATATAGTCGCTACTACTTATCACTCAAAGACTAATGGATTGGACGAGATTTCTAATAGAGAAATTAAGATGATTTTAAAAAAAATTGTTGACCCCAGTAGAGGAAGGATTGATCTCTTAGGTTGGATGAATTTTTGTGGACTTATAAGACTGCCATTAAGACATCCATAAGGTTATCACCATATAGGCTTATTTTTTGAAAGGTTCGACATCTGCTAGTGGAATTGGAACATAAAATATATTGGACAACTAACGAATTAAATTATAATCTTAAAGATGTGGTAGAAAGGTGATTGATACAATTAAATGAATTGGAAAAAATTAGACAAGAGGCCTGTGAGAATACCCAAATCTATAAGGAGAAGATGAAAAAGTAGCATGATCAAAAGCTGATTGAGAAGCAATTTCAACCTAGACAAGAGGTTTTATTGTGCAACACTCGATTGAAAGTATTTCACAAAAAAACTGAAGTCCAAGTGGTTAAGACCCTTCACAGTAGTAAAAGTATAACCTTTTGGGGCAATAAACCTCTAGGACAAAAAAAAAACACTAGTATTTTTAAAGTGAATGGTCATAGGTTTAAATCATACCTATGAGGCGATAGGAAAGGTCCTAAGGAAACCTTGATGTTGGAATCATCCAATAGTAGATCCGGCATCATTTGACTGAAGATGTTAAACCAAACGCTACTTTGGGAGGCAACCCAGGCGTTAACTTTGAATTTGCACTTTTTATTGTTGAGTATCTTGTATGTTTTTTCGTTATGTTGTTGTTTGTGTGTTTCTATTGCCTTGATCTCCACATAGTAGTAGAACATTCGATAAATGTATACACTGCCGCACCCGCGCCAAAGTTAGGGCACACCCGCGACCCATACAACGCACAAAGCTAGAGTTAGGGCGCACCCGCGCCACATACGTCGCACCGCGACGTAAAAGCAGCGCCCCCGCGCCAAATCAGAGAGATTTTCGTGCCAAAAAACCAGAGCATGGAAAACCCGCGCTGACCCTACAACACACCTGCAACCATACCAGTGGGCCCGCACAGACCTCTCAGCGCGCCCGCACACATCAGTCCACCCGCGAGCCCTAAGGACGACAGAGCACCCGTGCTCATAAACACGGCGCAACCATGCATGATCCTTATACAAAAGCGCGCCTGCATCCGTATCGTGGCGCGCCCCCGCCAAACCTTTTAAATGTCTGGTGTTTCCTGATTCGCCATTCTTCTCCTCCATCACCCCTTTTGCGAAAGCACCCTAAAGAATGCCTGAGTTATAGGAAACCACCACCGAGGGTCGTGAACTCTGAAGGAAGGTCAGATCTACGGTCCTTAGCTTCTAAGAGATATGTTTTTCGTGTTTTGGGTAATTTTTATCGTGCATTGTGACACGCTTTCCTCCTACATTTGGAATGGCTCCGAAAACCAAAGGTAAGAGGAAAGAATCTAGCTTTGACGACAAAGAGTTCGTAAGTGCGGGCCCGTTAACCGCTTTAGTGATCTTCTTGTGTCAAAAAAGTTAATCCCGGAGCAAGTGTTTTCGGCACCGAGAGGGGGAATTGCTGAGCAGATAGAAGGAAGAGGCTGAGAGCATCTATAAAATTTTAACTGCAGTCGTTCCTATTGTCCGCGAGTTCTCCGATAACGTGAAGGAACCTGTGGATAACACAGTTTTTGTGCGGGGAAATGGGTGGCATATGACCTCGACACAATAAACGCCTATCGGAACGTCCCCCACGTGCACTATGCGGGTATTCACACTTCTTGGACTCTGATTACAATGAAATTTGTAATTTTCTCATGAATAGTCGAGCCCAATGGCGAAGGCGGGAAGAGAAAATTATAAATTTTTCGAGCTCTTCAATGGAGGAGTCCAAGGTTTGCACTACTTAATTTATGTCAAGATCATGCCCGCCACGAACCTCACGTCGATCGATGTTGGCTCGCTCCTCACTTCCTCCCTAGGTATTATCATTAATCGCGGCATTATCGTAGGACTGGGTCTCCCACACCTGATCACCAGTATGTGCAACCTTGCTCATGCACCAGGTGGGCAAGGTGAGAAGCTCCTACAGGCTCCTAGGGCTATCACTCGCGGGTTCATTTGGTCTTACGAGTATACCCTGTTACGAGAAGAGGGCTCTGAAAGCCACAAGGAAGTGCGACAAGGAGAGAGGAGACACCATCAAGGCCTAGGACGATAAGCCAGCTCGCCTAGCAGGTTGAGGAGATTACATCTAAATTTTATGGGCTTAATTACAATGTACACCAGATCCATAAGTGATCTATTCACCACACCGAGCAGTAGCAGCACCACCACCACTATGAGTATTGATACCAGTACGACACAGTGCAGTCTAAGATGTATCAGCGGCAGGGATGGCTCGTCGGACCGGAGCCCTTGGACTTCCCAACCTCATTACCGTACGATCCATAGTAGTCTGGGGCGGATATGAGGGACGATGAAGAGGATGATGAATAATGGGTTTGAGACGGGTGGAGTATTATTTTTTTTCATTTTGGAGTTTTATTGATGGACTTGTGATGTATTATTTTATTGCCTGCTATTATGTGATTTCATCAAGGATTGCATATACCATGATTGTGCTTCATTTGACATGATCTATTTTTCAATTGTACATTGCTTCTCTTACAATGATATGTTTTGTTGTTTAGTTTTATATACCTTGCAAGCATGTTGTCTGATTCCATATTTTTTCTGCAAATTGCTGGGACTAAACTTTTATTTTTTCTATATTATGTTCTGCTCAGATTATTTGACAAGGAATCATTAAACGATAGGATAGGAACTAAGCTTGGGGGAGGGAATTTACGTTATTAGTTGCCCTTAAAAAAATCTATTACTTGCTAATGATTTCAAGTGATTGCAAAAATTTATGAGTCTCCATCCTTTATTGATAAGAAGCAAGAGTATTACTAAGGCATTGTGAAATTCAGTAAAAAGTTAGGATGATGTGTATAATATTAGCTTTGTGCCTAAAGTGATTTCCTTTATCCAAACATAGAAATCTCTAAGCAACTAAATAGATTAGACTATGAAACTTACTACTAATCCATAGAATTTTGTTTGAAACCTTACTATTTTTTTTTTACAAGGGAGGGACCTTTATTTGACTAAGTTTATTTAAGAACCAAAGAGCGGATTGAGCGGTAAGGAAACATATGATTCGGGATGGAGTAGGAAGCTCAAACTCTAAAAAGCAAAAGAAGAAAAAAAATAATGTGTTGCTCAACCAGATATAATAATTCTCGCCTGAAGAAAAAGAAAAAAAGAAGAAACTTTTAAAAATAAATGAAAAGAAAAAAAAATCTGGAGAAGCAGCTTGAGGTGAAGCACAATCAAAGTTAAAAGTGGTTCTTCTAAACATATCGCAATGTCAAATGTTTTACCAACACTCCTAATACAATCTTTTGGAACTTTATAAATGCATAAGAATTAAGGGAAATCCCATTGGTAAAATAAGAAGTAAGGGTTTTAAACTAGTATGGGAAAAATAAGAGGGATTGTAGTCTCATCAATTTAAATAATTAAAGAATTCTTATGTTTAGTAACAGGTAAATCATGAGGGGTATAAGGTGTGATCGTGCAAAGAAATCCTACTTTAATGGTGGAAATCATAATACTTTAATGAAACTACAAAATCAAAGATGAACTCAGAGGAAAAGCTCGAATGGTAATAAATTATAAAAAACTCAATGAAAATACAATTTGATGGATACTTCTTACCTAATAAAGAAGTACTGATAAATCATATTAAAATTGTCAAATGATTTTTAAAATTAGATTGCAAATTTGGTTTTTGGCAAATTATGATGCATCAAAAGAGTAAAGAATTTACATCATTTAGTACTCCGCATGGTCATTATCAATGGAATATTATGTCATTCGGTCTTAAAAATATCCTACAAATATTTCAAAAGAGAATGGATAACATATTCTCTGAATTTTCTTATTTTTGTTTAATTTATGTTGATGATGTATTAATATTCAGTGAAAAAAGTACTCAACACTTAAAACATGTAACTCTGTTATCTCAGAAAGCTAAAAAACATGAAATAGCATTAAGTAAGAAAAAAGCAGTTTTTATCACAAACACAATAGAATTTTTAGGATTAATAATAGACAAATGAGCCATAGAATTACAAGATCATATCCTAACAAAAAAAAATTATTCTAAAAATATAAACAATCAAAAAGACTTGCAACGATTCTGACGATGCATTAATTACGCAGAAGCTTTTATAAAAAATTTAGCAGAATTAAGAGTTCCTCTTCAGAAAAAGTTAAGAAAAAATATGGCCTAAAATTGGGATGAAAAAGATCAAAATATCTTACAATAAATAAAAAATTTATGTAAAAATCTACCAAAACTTCATTTGCCAATGTCAGAAGATTATTTAATTATAGAAACTGATAGTTCTGAGATTGCATGGGGAGTTGTTCTTAAGGCACGAAGAAATGAGAAAGAACTTCTCTGCAAATATGGCTCAGGTATGTATACTCCCACTAAACAGAATTATCATATTAATGACAAAAAGCTTTTAGCAATTAAAAAAACTATTAAAAAATTTGAAATATTTTTTAATGAAACCTTTCACATCAGAACTGATAACAAAACAACTATATATTTTATTAAAGGAAAAATTATAAATTCTTTACCAAATAAAAGGTTAATAAGAAGACAAAGTTGATTTTTTGTTTACTATTTTGAACTAGAATATATAGAAGTAAAAATATTTTAGCTGACATTTTATCTCGTGAATTATGCAAAAAATAGATCTATCACAAGATGAAAATATGAAATTATATGATGCAAATTTAGAAGAAGACATAAAGTCTAATCCAGACCTAGCAAACTATCTCGAAGTATTTAAATTACAGATATGGAAGCCCGAATGCGAAATATCTTATTGCGAAAGAATTATTGAAGAATTTATAAAAATTAGAGATTACCTTCAAGGGGAAATCAAAGAAAATTGATTAATATTTGTGTCTGAATTAAGAAAAATCAGAGATTTTTTAATCTAAATAAAAATATAAAAGAAGAATCTGCCTCTTAAGAAATAAAGGCTTTAAATAAGCAAAAAATTACTAAGTACCAATTTCCTCCAATTATGAACTCTCTTATGCAAAAATACTGCAAAATAAGGACATGAGTCCTAAAAAAAATATTATAGAAATAGCTAATGAATGACAACAATTTTCTTTATATAACGAAAGAATTAATTCTCAGATATACATTCATTCACTTGAATATTATCAAATCACATATATATATATATATATATATGGAAATTCCGATCAAAAAATTATATCTGAATTATATAAATGTGGAATGATAAAAATGATTTATTTAGAAGATGAAAATCTTCTTAAATTTTTACCCAAGCAAGTATCTGATGTTGTAGCAATTTTTCATTCTGTGATTAAACATTAGAATATATTTATAAAAATATTTCAAATTTATCCTGATGAAAAAGAAGGAAATATTTCTCTAAATCAATTAGGGATTAGTAGTGAATCATACGTTCTAAAATATAAACCTACTAGAATCTCATTTCAGAGAAATAAAGCTGAATAAGTATATCAAATATGGATATAAACAATGAAGATGGATATATCTAATATATGGGTTTATTATTGTTCTGAAAACTTATTTATTTATAGTCATTGTAAACAAGCCACTTGAAAAATACACGAGCTATGTATAAAAAATGGCATTTCATTCTAAGTAAAAATAATATATCTGCTAGCAAAGCTGTAAAGGATTTATTCTGTCTGAGGCTCCAACAAAAGGAAAAGTTACATAAATGCATGTATTGCCAAAAAGAAGATATAATATAAGAAATACAAGATAGACTAGAAGCCAGAAGTATGTGAGAAAGATTCTCTGAATTATGACAAGAATTATTTGAAGACAGTTTGAAAGAGCAAAAAGACAACTTCTAAAAGATTCTCTGAATTATTTCAAGACAACTGGAAATAAAATTAGTCCAAGCGAAGCATAGTTTCAGGACCCACTCAGAAAAAAAAGGATGATGTAAGCATTGATGCAAAACTGCTCAAGTATTAAAGAAATAATCGTCAGCCATGTCGATTTGGAGCACTTAAAAGATCTATATAATGAAGCAATTCGTTCATTTGAAGGCAGAGTCTTCCACCCCTCCTCTTTCTCTTATCTCTATCTTTTCTGAAAGTTAATGTGTGCTAGCCACTACGGCTAAATTATAGATTTCTTCTTCAAGATGTCTGTAAGTATTTTCTTTTAAGCATGTAAGATCTGTTGCTTTTCTGTTTTTATGAATGATAAATATATTATGTTTTGTTATATATTTTTATTCTAGTTACGCTGCATCTCTGAGCTAATCATGTAGAATTGTGGTCTGAATAGATCAATGATCTTGTCGAACTCTTATTTTCTTTAGAAATCCACGAAGAAAAACATGATATAAACCGGAGGTGTATGGATCCTTACTCCTTTGAATTAGAATATATAGAAGGAAGTAAAAATGCTTTAGCAGACATTTGATCTCGTGAATTATGCAGGAAATAGATCTATCACAAGATGAAAATATGAAGTTATATGATACAAATTAAGGAGAAGACATAAAGTCCAATCTAGACCTAGCAAACTATCTCGAAGTATTGGAATTACAGATATGAAAGCTCGAATGCGAAATATTTTATGATGAAAGAATTATGAAAGAATCAATAAAAGTTAGAGATTATCTTAAAGGGGAGATCAAAGAAGATGAATTAATATCTGTGTTTGAAATCAGAGATTTTTCTAATCTAAAAAATATAAAATAGGAATCTGCCTCTGAAGAAATAAAAAACTTTAAATAAGCTAAAAATTACTAATTATGAACTCTCTTATGCAAAAAATACTGCGAAATAAGGACATGAGTCCTAAAAAGGATATTATAGAAATAACTAATGAATGGATTGATTGTCTATTGCCTTCATGATATGATTCCTAAATCAAGTTGTGTTGTGACTAACTAAGAACTAAAACTACTATATTAAGGTTAAATTATGCACCCACCAGTCAAGTGATTAACCCGTTTACATTGGAAGCATTATATTCATGTTAAAGTTTTTGATTGAGCATCCTCTTATCGGTTAAATATATGATTTGTGAGTAGGGGTGTACATTATTCAGATAAAAGCGAATTATCAAATCGAATCAACCTTATTTGATTCGTTTGGTTCAATTATTAAAATATCAATTTGATTATTGATTATTATTATTATTATTTTTTTTGTATATTGATTAAACCAATAACCAAATTATACAATTTTCCTGCAATATTAAATCAACATGGTTGTGAACCATAAATGACTTTAAGATCAGCGTGAACATAATTTATTCCACATGCCAAAATGATAAATTTTAGCAAAGATTACTTTTTATTCTTCTTAATCCATGTTATTTAGGTTAAAAATATTTGGGTTTATTATTAAATTTAATTATATTTTGGTTCATCCTCAGTCAAACCATATCGACCAAACTGCAAATCCCTCTATTAGTTGTGATCAAATGCACTCTTATTTGTGAGGAAGACTTCATGATAAGCTGCAAATCCCTCTAATAGTCAAGGTCAGACATCAAGTTGTACCGTCTAGTAGGCTTTTCCCAAGCTTGTGAGGTTCTCTTATTCGAAGTAGACTTTGACCATCAATAATCTTCCAGCTAGATTGCAGTAACTACCTCTTCTAATTATACATTTTGGGGTCCATGATAGACCTAGATGATGGAACTACGAACCTTAATCTGTTTTGCTGTCATTTCTTCTACAATTTTTTATTAGTTCATGGGTGGCATATCTTCTGCCCATATCACCATTAAATGTCAGACTAGAAGGGAAGGAATTACATCACAATGACCATCACAAACCTAAAATTTAGCATTAATTGAAATTTTTCTTCATTTAATAGAAGTGATAATTAATTATGTGGTTTTGTGTTGAACTGTGAAGCTTAAAAGTAGGGTTGAGCAATCAATTGGTTGGATGGAGCGGTTTTCACATTGGTCAAACCGATTGGAACCCAAATCTAAGATCCAAAAAGCAAAACAAGCAAAATTTTATAAAATTGAATTGACTGAACAAAAAATTAATTTAGTTTAAATAGTTCAGTTATGAACAAACCAAAAATTAATTTTTAGTTGGAGTTTGATTATGAACAAATATTACGAATTACATTTCTTACATGTATAATATCAATTTAATTTCATGTTTCTTCTGTTTATTTCATTTAAATGTTGCGTATAATATAAACTTCAATTTTTTCTTTTTGTTTGACATGAAATTAAAATAGAATACAATAACAAAAACAACAAAGCCTTAATCCCACTACGTGGGACGGCTACATGGATCCTTTTTCTCCATTGCGTCCTATTTAGGTTTTATTCAGTTTGTTCGGTTAAATGAAAATTAAATCAAACTAAAAACCAAAAACTGAATATTAGGATTTTAAAAACAAAAAAAACCGAAATGCATATTTGAAACTGAAACGACTCAAACAAAACTTATTCGGTTCGATTTAATTTTTTGGTTTTGACCAAATAATGTACACGCCTATCTAAAAGTGGGAACATATTGTTTCTAAATGAGAGCGAAGTTTTGTGGTAGTCCTTATTTTTTACTTTATGTACATCCTATAAAATCATTGAAGACGCATTCTCTTGATTAAGTTTAAGGATAAGCTTTTAAAGCCGAGAGCTCTTAGCCTTTTGCATCAATTCTATTTGACATTAAGTGCACTTTCAAATGGTCTCGTCTCTTGCTTTGCTTAATCTTGAATTGACTAAGTAGAGATCAACTCTAAATTCTGCTTAGTGGTAGGCCTACCACTTAGGAACATCAATTTTTGAAAACTTTGTCGAGAGCTGCTTTTTCCATCTTATTCTAGGTCATTTCAACTTCCATGTTCAGGAGTTTCTCTTGAGTAATGCTACATTCCAATTATAAACATTTATGTCATATTTTTGAAAGCATGTCATGCTATTATGTTTGTAAATGAATGAATGTATTTGATGAATAATTTGAACTTTATTATTATTTGTTCAAATTCTTTTAAGTTAATAATAAAACATGTTTGAATTTTTTGTTGAAAAATCAAAGACTAAATGAACCAAGGTTGAATATAATTTAACTCGTTTAATTATGTTCACAATAATCTTTATTAATGTTCAACAAATAATTTGTTAAAGTCTTATATTAAGNTTTTTAAAGACTTCTAATTGATTATTTTTAATATTTATCTGCGATAACTCACAGATATGATTAAATTCATTTTCAAGATATGATTTATTTATCATTAGTCAACATCTAGTTTATTTCCTATATCATCTATAAAATCGCCAAATGATAATTTTCTTTTCAACTCTTTTTCTTCTTTTATCCGAGTTTTATATGAAGGAAAATTTGATTCATAAGAGTAATTTTTTGTACATAAGCATACTTTAATTTTGGGGCAATTATATGTAATATCTTGTTCTTCACGATATTTTTTATATTTTGTATGTTCTTGATGAATTTCTTCAAAAGCTTCAGAATAATATGAAGATGTCCCAGTTAGAGTGACAAGCTATAATACCATTTTATTTCGAGGATTTTCGTCACTCTTTCGACTATTATATTCATTAACATTTTCTTTTATTTTTTCTAACTTTCTTGAATATTTTTTAATTTTATCTCTATATTTTTTAATTTTTTCTTTTTAAAATTCATTGGTTTAAAAAGATTTTCTTCTTCAATCTGTTTGCAAGATTTTTTAAGCAATAGGGTCCATTACGCTTTTTTCTTACGTATGATAAAAATATTATATTAAGTTATTTATTCTTATCCTAGAGTTTGATCCGTACACCTTCGATTCTTATAATGTTTTTCTTCGTGGATTTCTAAAGAAAATAAGAGCTCGACAAGATCATTAATCTATTCAAACCACAACTCTACATGATTACTTCAGAGATATAGAACACAACTTTAATTTTATTTCCTACGCTAAATGTAACTAGGATAAAAATATGTAACAAAACATAATATATTTATCATTCATAAAAACAGAAAAGTAACAGATCTTACATGCTTAAAAGAAAATACTTAAAGACATCTTGAAGAAGAAATCCGTAATTTAGCCACAGTGGCTAACACACATTAATTTACAAAAAAGAAAGAGATAAGAGAAAGAGGAGGGGCGGAAGACTTTGTCTTCAACTGAAGAAATTGCTTCATTATATAGATCTTTTAAGTGTTCCAAATCGTCATGGCTGACAATTATTTCTTAATAATTGAGCAGTTTTGTGTCACTGCTTACATCATCCTTTTCTTTATTTCTGAGTGGATCCTGAAAATATGCTCTACTCGAACTTTTTTTCTTTCTAACTATATTGAAATAGTTCAGAGAATCTTTTAGAAGTTGTCTTTTTGCTCTTTTGGCTATCTTCAAATAATTTTTCTTCATAATTCAGAGAATCTTTCTCACATACTTCTAACTTCTAGTCTATTTATATTTTTTTTATTGTATCTCCTTTTTGACAATACATGCATCTATGTATCTTTTTCTTTTATTGGAGCTTCTGACAGAATAATTTATTTACAAATTTTCTAGCGGATATATTATTTTTACTTAGAATGAAATACTACTTTTTATACATAGCTTCGTGTATTTTTCGAGTTGCTTGTTTACAATGACTATAAATAAATAAGTTTTCAGAATAATAATAAACCCATATATTAGATATATTCATCTTTTTTGTTTCTATCCATATTTGATTTAATTTTTCAGCTTTATTTCTCTGAAATGAAATTTTAGAGGGTTTATATTTTGGAACGTATGGTTCACTACTAATCCCTAATTAAATTAGAGAAATATTTCCTTCTTTTTCTTCGGGATAAGTTTGAAATATTTTAATAAATATATTTCAATGCTTAATTACAGAATAAAAAATTTCTACAGCATCATATACTTGCTTGGGTAAAAATTTAAGAAGATTTTCATCTTCTAAATAAATCATTTTTATCATTCCACATTTATATAATTCAGATATAATTTTTTGATCGGAATTTCCATATATATATATATATATATATGTGATTTGATAATATTCAAGTGAATGAATGTATATCTGAGAATTAATTCTTTCGTTATATAAAGAAAATTGTTGTCATTCATTAGCTATTTCTATAATATTTTTTTTAGGACTCATGTCCTTATTTTGCAGTATTTTTGCATAAGAGAGTTCATAATTGGAGGAAATTGGTACTTAGTAATTTTTTGCTTATTTAAAGCCTTTATTTCTTAAGAGGCAGATTCTTCTTTTATATTTTTATTTAGATTAAAAAATCTCTGATTTTTCTTAATTCAGACACAAATATTAATCAATTTTCTTTGATTTCCCCTTGAAGGTAATCTCTAATTTTTATAAATTCTTCAATAATTCTTTCGCAATAAGATATTTCGCATTCGGGCTTCCATATCTGTAATTTAAATACTTCGAGATAGTTTGCTAGGTCTGGATTAGACTTTANCAATCATATAAATATAAGTAGTCATATCTAATTTCATGTCTGACTTACATACTTAAATATAAAATTTTGTACCTTTATTTTCCTTAAATTTCAATTTTTATGCTCTTTCTTGGCTCAAATACTTTCTAGTTAATTTTCACTTGACTAAAAAATTAAGCTAGTTTCTACATTTTTCTTTTTGAAAGGTAGGTTCTACATCAGTTGTTATTGTAAAATTGCATGGCGTTTTAAATGGTGTCTAATGGACTTTAACGCGTAACCTACTATAGCCTATCATAAATTATTGATGATTGATGAGTTTTGAAAGGGTTACTCTAATGTACATAAATAGGCATAGGTAACCACTTTAGACACCCACCCACAGCTTTGTTACTTCCATCATAATTCCTTGCATCAAAGTGTTATACTATGGCATATATTTTTATTCTCTTACATTGGGCATAAATGGGCATAGTTGGTGAATGTGGATCGTATTTATATGGTACTTAGGGATGGTTGATGTGCACAAACAAAAATCATGCATTGTAAAGAAACTATTTTAGCATTTTATGCACGTGCCCCCTTTTAGTAAAAAATTGAAGCAAACTTATCATTCCATTGCATTGGAAACATCCTTTGTTTTTTCCTTAACTCTCATTTAAATTATTTTCTTTATTGTTGTAATGATTATTTCTTTGAGAATTAGCAAAACATTAATCTCACAATTGCTTCATCAATGTGTTGTCGATAGTTTGAATTCTGCGTTATTGCGATATTATCTGCTTTAGCCTAACATATTTCATAATTTTATCCTCTTGGTGCAATTTTCTAAGAACATAGCCCATCATAAGGGTGCTCGAACATTAACATAATTAACATTGGATCCATTTATGAAATTCTAACTATTACAAATAAATATAACTCAATGTTTTAAGATTTATGCTTCATTTTAGTTAAAAGATATTGCAATCCAAACAACTCAGGGATTTATGTTTTTATTATTATCATTATACATCTTAGTACTGTTCATCAAATGTATAGGATTCTAGGAATGATACCTACAAATATTAAATATGTTGCTCCCAAGGTATAATATTTCATCATTTATGATAATTAGTTCCCATCTTCTAGCTACTGTATTTCCTTAAAAGTATTTATAACAACTTGATTCTCATCTATCAAGATATCATCCACCATGGCTTGGTATTCCTCATAGTTTTGACCTCGCCATGCAGCTTCTTATAAAACTCACCAGTTAAGGGAGATTTCTATTATAAACACACTGTTGATAGAACTCAAACTATTACATATAGATGTTCCTTGACAAGTAAGACTTCTACTTCGCTATACATAAGGTCACTTATTAAGGCTTTTGGCGAGGATTGTAGTNACTCATCTATCGAGATATTATCCACCATGGCTTGGTATTCCTTGTAGTTTTGACCTTGCCAGGCAGCTTCTTATAAAACTCACCAATTATGGGAGATTTCTATTATAAACACACTGTTGATAGAACTCAAACTATCGCATATAGATGCTCCTTGACAAGTAAGACTTCTACTTCGCTATACATAAGGTCACTTATTAAGGCTTTTGGCGAGGATTGTTGTTCTAAGTTATGAAGATTATAATTTTTTTTCCTACATATAGTCAAGAAAAGCTTCTGAAATGTGAAAGTGGCTTTTGATTTAATAATCATTGTTTCATCAAGAATTATGAAGTTTAGCTTTCTCATGCTGGAGCATTCATAGGATGGCAATTTTCTCAGTATGTTTGCCTCAAAAGGATAAAAATATGAATCTATTTGGCCAAAGTGAGCTTTTTGATGGATGAGAGGGTCAAGCTAATTAGAACTGTGAAGGAGCTTCATACAAAGTTTGAAGGCAAAGTGTCTCACTTGTCTCCCCTGCTAGTAGCATTTCCAACTTACACTCTAAATTAACAAGGCANATCAAGAATTATAAAGGTTAGCTTTCTCATGCTGGAGCATTCATAGGATGGCAATTTTCTCAGTATGTTTGCATCAAAAGGATAAAAATATGAATCTATTTGGCCAAAGTGAGCTTTTTGATGGATGAGAGTTTGTGCTTTTATAGATCAAGCTAATTAGAACTTTAAAGGAGCTTCATACAAAGTTTGAAGGCAAAGTGTCTCACTTGTCTCCCTTGCTTGTAGCATTTCCAACTTACACTCTAAATTAACAAGGCATTCTGTGGTCAAGGCTCTTTATTTTTGTTCTTTTCATCTTTAACGTCAATATTTGTTTTTTTTTTTCTTCCAGCTGATTACAAAAATGAATCTGAAGTTGGCCAAGGACTGGCTGAGGCATTCCAAACNATTTTTTCCATTAAAGTTGATGTAGATTGTGGCTAAAAATTTTACAAATTAAATTTTATTAAAAAAAACGTACTATTATTATAAACCTATCTTAATTCATAATATAAAGACCTCCTTTCTTTCCCATTTTTTTCTAAATGGAAACCATCATTTTCTCTCCCTTCATGCAATCCTTAACCCTCAACTCAAGACTTTGATGACAAAAATGTGAAGAAATTGAGATGGGAGCTTTGTTAGGGGAAGACATCAATGAAACCTGTGACGTGTGAAGGAGAAGTTTGTGAAATAATGATAATACTAAAAAAGTAACACCCTTAAATTTTATAAATTTGAATACTCAATGAATAAGTTTGTTGATACTTATTTATATTATATGTTTGTTAAAAAAATTGTTGGTGGTTTTTTATATTATTTAATTGGTGCCAAATAATTAGATTGTATTTCTAGTATTGTTAAATTACTTTTTTATTTTTATTATAAAATTATTTGTTAATTGGAGAAGTCAAGTACAACTCTTTTGAGTACTTTTTTGATTAATTTACACAAGCTAAGTACAAACATTTATGCGAAAGCTCGGCTCAAGCACAGGCCAAACACGAACAAGTTTTAGTGATACCAAGCCAAATTCAATCAATGATTCTCTGTTCGAGTTGATTCAATTGTGTCTCTATATGCTATCTTATATTCGTTTATATCATTTTTTTTTTGTGCTATCTAATTTCTATATTATTTAAAGAAGTACAAGTTTATCTTTGTAACGAACGGATATTCACTTGCATTTATATTTATTACTTCAATTGAAGAGTCAAATATTTTGTTTCCAAGTGAATTTTAATACTTCATTAAAATAAATAATTTTTTTATTGANTTAAATTTTTTATTAGTGTTATTTTTTTGGGTTTGTTGAAGTAAAAAAAATTAGTATTAATAATATTTAATTTAAAGACATTAAATTATTTTTTTTTCCATTAAAGTTGATGTAGATTATGGTTAATAATTTTACAATTATTAAATTTTATTAAAAAAATAACGTACTATTATTATAAACCTTTCTTAATTCATAATATAAAGACCTCCTTTCCCATTTTTTTCTAAATGGCAATCATCCTTTTTTCTCCCTTCATGCAATCCTTGACCCTCAACTCAAGACTTTGATGACAAAAATGTGAAGAAATTGAGATGGGAGCTTTGTTAGGGGAAGATATCAATGAAACCTGTGACGTGTGAAGGAGAAGTTTGTGAAATAATGATAATACTAGAAAAGTAACTACCCTTAAATTTTATAAATTTGAATACTTAATGAATAAGTTTGTTGATACTTATTTATATTATATGTTTGTTAAAAAAATTGTTGTTGGTTTTTATATTATTTAATTGGTGCCAAATAATTAGATAGTATTTCTAGCTTTGTTAAAGTACTTTTTTATTTTTATTATAAAATTATTTGTTAATTGGAGAAGTCAAGTACAACTCTTTTGATTAATTTACACAAGCTAAGTACAAACATTTATGCGAAAGCTCGGCTCAAGCACATGCCAAACACGAACAAGTTTTAGTGATACAAAGCCAAATTCAATCAATGATTCTCTGTTCGAATCGATTCAATTGTCTCTAGATGCTATCTTATATTTGTTTATATCATTTTTTTTGTGCTATCTAATTTCTATATTATTTAAAGAAGTACAAGTTTATTTTTGTAACGAACGGATATTCACTTGCATTTATTTTTATTACTTAAATTGAAGAGTCAAATATTTTGTTTCCAAGTGAATTTTAATACTTCATTAAAATAAATAATTTTTTTATTGAATATATTATATTTACTTATAGTAGAAATAAAATATATTATTTGTACTTAAGTCGAATAAAACAAATTTAAAAATAATCATATAAATATAAGTAGTCATATCTAATTTAATGTCTAACTTACATACTTAAATATAAAATTTTGTACTTTTTTTTTTCCTTAAATTTCAATTTTTATGCTCTTTCTTGGCTCAAATACATTCTAGTTGATTTTCACTTGACTAAAAAATTAAGCTAGTTTCTACATTTTTCTTTTTGAAAGGTAGTTTCTACATCAGTTGTTATTGTAAAATTGCATGGCGTTTTAAATGGTGTCTAATGGACTTTAATGTGTAACCTACTATAGCCTATCATAAATTATTGATGATTGATGAGCTTTGAAAGGGTTACTTTAATGTACATTAATAGGCATAGGTAACCACTTTAGACACCCACCCACAGCTTTGCTACTTCCATCATAATTCCTTGCATCAAAGTGTTATACTATGGCATATATTTTTATTCTCTTGCATTGGGCATAAATGGGCATACTTGGTGAATTTGGATCGTATTTATATGGTACTTAGGGATGGTTGATGTGCACAAACAAAAATCATGCATTGTAGAGAAACTATTTTAGCATTTTATGCACGTGCCCCCTTTTAGTAAAAAATTGAAGCAAACTTGACATTCCATTGCATTGGAAACATCCTTTGTTTTTTCCTTAACTCTCATTTAAATTATTTTCTTTATTGTTGTAATGATTATTTCATCGAGAATTAGCAAAACATTAATCTCACAATTACTTCATCAATGTGTTGTCGATAGTTTGAATTCCACATTATTGCGATATTATCTGCTTTAGCCTAACATATTTCATAATTTTATCCTCTTGGTGCAATTTTCTAAGAACATAGCCCATCATAAGGGTGCTCGAACATTAACATAATTAACATTGGATCCATTTATGAAATTCTAACTATTACAAATAAATATGCCTCAATGTTTTAAGATTTGTGCTTCATTTTAGTTAAAAGATCTTGCAATCCAAACAACTCAGGGATTGATGTTTTTATTATTATCATTATACATCTTAGTACTGTTCATCAAACGTATAGGATTCTAGGAATGATACCTACAAATATTAAATATGTTGCTCCCAAGGTAAAATATTTCATCATTTATGATAATTAGTTCCCATCTTCTAGCTACTGTATTTCTCTAAAAGTATTTATAACAACATGATACTCATCTATCGAGATATTATCCACCATGGCTTGGTATTCCTTGTAGTTTTGACCTTGCCAGGCAGCTTCTTATAAAACTCACCAATTATGGGAGATTTCTATTATAAACACACTGTTGATAGAACTCAAACTATCGCATATAGATGCTCCTTGACAAGTAAGACTTCTACTTCGCTATACATAAGGTCACTTATTAAGGCTTTTGGCGAGGATTGTTGTTCTAAGTTATGAAGATTATAATTTTTT